>JBBPBT010001034.1:719733-731555 GCA_037974875.1 Cicer bijugum
ATATATATATATATATATATATATATATATATATATATATAAAGTGGCAGATCTTCTTGGAAATGGACACGACATCCTCTATATTTTTTAAAACTATCTTTTTATATATATTATTAGTGATAAATTATTAAAATATCTTTTAATTTTTTTTTGAGAAACACTGCTCTCTAAATTAATGCAACAATCTCTAATTATAAATAAATTATCTAATATTGAATGATAAACTAACTAATATGACCAGACAAATTCGAACGCTTTTAGTCTACAACTCAACTACTACCTATTAACAAATTTTTACATGTTAACAATTGATACATAATATATAGTGGGATCTTATTTTTAATTGTGAATTTATTTATGTATTTTTTTAGAAGTGACACAATATTTAAATATAAGAAAATTGATATATTTTTCAAGAAGAAAATTTTCGACAAAGACGAAAATCGTAAAATAGATATATTTTATTTGATTAAATTGTGTAAAATTTTAAAAATTTGTGTGAATTGTATGACTAAAATCTGTAAAACTTATAAGAATTGAAATTTTAATTTTTTCAACTTATTGACTATGTATAAATTGTGTAAAACTTTAAAAAAATTATATAACATTTAAAAATTTTAGTTATGATATTTTAGTTAGTATTTGTCGTTCACCGACTCCCCTTAATATTTTAGACAAGATCTACGACTGTTAATATATATATATATATAAGTTATTACCGCAAAATAATCCAAACAATCCAAGTGAATCACAAGTTAAATGCGGATCTCAGTCCATATACCCATCTCAAACTTTTTTTTTTGACAGAAAATAATTTTTATTGTAAATAAAATAAAAGTGTAAAATCACGTCTAATAATTAAGAAAATAAAAAAAAAATATGATAACAATCCATATAAAATTGGGTAAGCTAATGAAAAATAATTAAACTAAAACTTTAATTTTAACAATTAAATTAATGTCTTTCACGGACCAATGGTCAAGAATAATGCGAGAGAAATATTATTTAATGTCATTCATCTTTAAAAAAATATGTTCAATGTCGCTCAAATCGACTATAGATGATCTTTGACATGACCAATTCAACCATGTATTGACAAATCATTTATAAGATTAGTAGTGTATTGAATTTGGTGGTAGATTTCGCAAGTCTCTTACTCAAAATATAATAACGATAAAACAAAATAAAAATGTCATACCATGATGACAAACAAACCAACACAACACTCGAACGAAGAAACCATAATAACACGAAGACACTATAATGATATTTTACAACTATCTCATATGAGATTCGAATTTTGTCCCTTAAACTTAAAATGTCAATTTTTTTACCACTAAGTTAACATCTCATGAACAAGTAAATTACCTTATTTTGTAAGAAGAAAAATGAATAAATATTGATGAAGCTCTTCTTAACATGCGTAATATGATCTATTTTAACTTATAATTTATTCCAAAAAGAGTATTCAATAAAACCAATAATTGCACATTTAAAAAACAATTCTTATCTGATTAATTAAACACACACAAAAATATATTTCTTTTAATTATTTTACAGCTATCCATTACTTAATTATTATTATTTTATCTTTGTATTGATGTGTGTCATAGGGTGTCTAAATTCTATAACCATACAAGAATTATTCACATTTAAAAAGAGAGTAAGCCGGATAGAAGAGTAATGAAGCCGAACCTAGTTTGTTTGATTAGGACACAAAAGTGGAGTCAATAAACTAAAATGTAGGCTAATTGAATGTTACACAATTTTGGTAATGACTTTCAACTACTTGGATGTCTCCTTCCAACCACAAAATACAACTATCTCTTAACCTTCCCTTTACGCATGATGACTAACTACACAACATAAATTTGTCTTATCTTTTTTCATGATATTTTTTTTTATATATATAATTTTCTCTACGAACGTTTTATATGCAACTTTTCATTGATAGAAAGTAAATATGAACCATAAATTTTTACATAATTATATTTAATTATATCTAATATTTCACTAAATAAAGATGGTTTATACAGAGAGGAAAATAATCTACACTATATGTGATTGCTCTCCACATTTTTCGGTAGTTATGAACATTTTTAGTGAAGAACAACACCTAAAACGTTCAAGGAATATTTATGTAAGTTTTGTTCTATATTGGTGTGAGATTGTTTTTGTTGTTGATAATTATGATGTGAGACAATTAATTTTTTTTTTATTCAATTAATGATCTTTCTTACATTCGCTGTACTAGTATCCATATTCCATATAAAATTTTTCTTTTATATATAAATTCAATAAAATATCGTATTTAAAGATATATGTGTACTTTTCTTTTAGTTGAAAATATTTTTAAAATAATGAAAGTTAATATATACAATAAAAAAATTTAATGTATGTCGAGAATAATACAACGATCCAATTAAAATGTTGGGTGTGGCACACAATTTTGTGTAAATATAGACATTTTGAATAGGGCGTAAAGTGTATTAGTACAACACATTAATTCATAGTTTATACTATACTACTTTTGTAGTACCGACGAGCTATCATTTTTATTCTAGACATTATTATTCCTGCCCCTATTCATAATTTCTTCACTTGCATTCCTTTTTTTTCTTCCTAAAATAAATTCATCAATCAATGTAGTATAGTGCTCTCTCTTTGTTCATACATAATTAATTAATTAAATAATTTTCCTTGGCTTTTTTTTTGTTATTTAATTTTTTTTAAAAAATTATGAATTAGAAATTAATTAATTCTAAAATTCCTCAAACTTAGTGACAGTGTGAGACATATGGTGTGCTCTTCCACACTCTACCCCTCCCCATATTATAGCTCATGCTCATCAATAGGTCAATAACATCACCATTTTTTCTCCCCCCACTCCTTTTAAAACCCCCTCCTTCTTCTTTTCTCCTCATAACATTTCTACCCTTTCTATAATATTCTTCATTCACTCCACACCCATCTTCTTAACCTTACTCTCCATTTCTCTCCACATAATCATCATGGGAGCTTTTCACCATTTTGAACCAATCTCAAAACACAAAACACAAGATAGATCAAAACAAACCGTTGCATCCGACTTAGACGGCACGCTTCTCATCTCTCGAAACGCTTTTCCTTACTACATGCTTGTCGCTACCGAAGCCGGTAGCTTGCTAAGAGGACTTGTCCTCTTAGCCTCGGTCCCTTTCGTTTATTTCACCTATCTTTTTGTCTCTGAAACCATCGCCATCAAAACATTGATCTTCATAACTTTCGCTGGTTTGAAGATCAATGACGTGGAAATAGTTTCAAGGTCAGTGTTGCCAAAATTCTACGCGGAGGACGTTCGTCCTGACACGTGGAAAGTGTTCAATTCTTTTGGTAAGCGTTACGTTGTCACGGCTAGTCCGAGGTTGATGGTGGAGCCGTTTGTTAAGACATTTTTGGGAGGCGATAAGGTGATTGGGACTGAAATTATGGTAACAAAATCAGGAAGGGCAACTGGGTTTGTTATGAAACCTGGAGTTCTTGTTGGGGAGCACAAGAAAGAAGCTATTGTTAAAGAGTTTGAGTCCAATTTGCCTCACTTAGGATTGGGAGATAGTAAAAGTGATCATGATTTCATGTCAATTTGCAAGGTTGGTATAATTCACTCTTCTTTCACATAATTTATGCTTGTTTTTTTATGGAAACATTACTCTTAATTATTGTCAAAGTTGTTATATATATCACTAAACATTTCAAAAGACATAAATACATTAATTTTTTATTTTTAACTTATCCAAAATATTGTGTTATATAGTGCAAAACATAATTTTCATTGAATTGTCATGATCCTTAATACTTTACGAAGACAAATACAATTGAAAATATGGTCTAAATTCGGTTGTAAAGACCTCTAAATATTTAAAACCACAGTAAAAATAAATATATGGACATAATTGTTTTCACTCAATGTTGTTTTCAATTTTGTTCGACTTAATTTCTATTTTTGGAAGAAGGTGCCAGTTATGAGCTTTTAGTGGAGTGTTTCTTACTCAATTGAGCAATAGTATTAATTCTTTTTCAAAATTAAATTAAAATGAAAAGTTAGTATAGTTTTTACTAAATTTAAATTAATGTTTGGTGAGAGAATTAATGACTATGACATGTTGTTATCCTCAATAATGAACCTCTCTTGCTGTTCCAGTTTTTGTTTCCATTCTCTCACGGCCTATATGTATATACCCCCTCCCTTGTTTGATATTTTATCATATTCTTTTTCTATATATTTACCACTATCAACAAGTGGTCCCTCCTTTTATGGATTCACCTTTTAATTTCAATTATTTGAGACTTTTTATTATTTCATCATTAAAATTTATTAAACTTTACTTATATATTTTTATTATAAATTTTAATAGAAAAATAATAAATATGATTTTTTAATTTAATTTAAATATAAGAAAACTAAAATTCTTTAACTAACTATAAACACTGATTAATATTATATAACAATTGTATAAAATAATATTTGTTAATTATTGAACATTAACCATTGTCATAAATATTTAGTCAAATATAATTGACTTAGAATTGAGACACATAGTATTGATGTGACATTCAATATACATGACAAAGAGAGTATCAGTTATAAGGCATACATGAACCAAATTAAATTATTATTTTTTGGGTCCAAGAACCAAATCTAATTTCTAAATTGAGGACTACATGACCTTCACATGTGTAACAAACTTTGAACATAAAATCCAATCCCCATATTTTGTTGCTCATGTAAAATATATGCAAAGGTGAAAATTTAATCTAGCATATCATTACTTAACTAGTAAGCACAATCCTTATGACATTTCCTATCTATCAATTTAATCTAAGCGACAATTTATATGTTTTGCTTTTGCTAATATTTTTTAATTCTAATAAGAGAAATATGAATTGGACTAACTTTAGCCAAAAAATCTTGTAATTAAAACAACATGCTTAATTACAATTAAAATAGCTCAATTTCTAATGACCATATTTTTCAAAGTCAAGCAACACTATAAACTTAATTAAGGTTTACAATTTTTTTTATTAAAAAATATCTAACAAAAAAACTCATACGCATTAAATATAGAAAAATAAAGTATTATAAATATTAAATGTGTTAACAATTTTTTACCATATGAATTGTATTTATGAGATTAAAAGTTACAAGTTTTAACTGTGGTGTTGAAGGTAATTGAATTAAATGCATAAATTTGATCAAAAAATGTCATAACAACATGATTCATTTATCTGACCAAGTCATTAACTACACTTTCCCCTGCAGGAAGGATATATGGTTCCAAGAATTAAATGTGATCCACTACCAAGATCCAAGCTTCTAAGCCCAATAATTTTTCATGAAGGTAGATTTGTTCAAAGACCAACACCAATTGCTACATTATTAACATTCCTATGGTTACCAATTGGAATAATACTTTCCATCTTAAGAGTGTACCTTAATATCCCATTACCAGAAAAAATTGCTTGGTACAATTATAAACTATTAGGAATCAAAGTAATTGTTAAAGGCACCCCCCCACCAGCACCAAAAAAAGGCCAAAAGGGTGTCCTATTAGTTTGTAACCACCGCACAATTTTAGACCCTGTGGTTATGGCTGTTGCATTAGGGAGAAAAATTAGTTGTGTCACATATAGTATAAGTAAATTTAGTGAAATAATTTCACCAATTAAAGCTGTTGCACTTTCGAGGGAAAGAGAGAAAGACGCCGAAAACATAAGAAAATTACTTCAAGAAGGTGATTTAGTGATTTGTCCGGAAGGAACAACTTGTAGAGAACCTTTTTTACTAAGGTTTAGTGCACTTTTTGCCGAATTAACGGATAAGATTGTTCCTGTTTCTATAAACACCAAACAAAGTGTGTTTTATGGTACAACGGTCCGCGGACACAAAGTATTGGATCCTTATTTTGTGTTTATGAATCCTAGGCCGACTTATGAGATCACTTTTATGAATCAACTTCCTAAAGAGCTTACATGTAGTGGTGGAAAATCTGCAATTGAAGTTGCAAATTATATTCAAAGGGTTATTGGTGGGACACTTGGATTTGAATGTACTAATTTGACAAGGAAAGATAAGTATGCTATGCTTGCTGGTACCGATGGAAGAGTTCCAATTAAGAAGGAGAAAGTTTGAAAAAAAAGTGACAACTTTTTTTCTCTTTTGAATAATTTTTATTTAGTAGTTACCTAATTAATGTGTTTTCAAAGATTTAGTAGAATTTTATGATAGTAATAAAAATTTATTGTGATGATGTTCATGTCAAAAATTATAGTTTATGTATATTATGTTATTATTGATTGATATATATACAAATTATAGCTTCTATTATTGGGTTAAGTTTTGAACTTTAGTGCATTTTTGTTCTTTAATTAAGTGCATAAGATAGATAAACTAAGATAAGTTATCATATTTTTATCTTAATTTTGGGGAGCCAATATGATAGAACAAGTTAAAATTTACCTAAACAATTTAACCATATTAGTATTTGTTTTTTGAGTGATAAGAACTTAAGACATAAAGTAATTAACCAAAATTTCATATGGAGAACTGGAATTTCTGCATATCCAGGACTAGAATTTCATATCAATTAACCAAAATTTCATGCATAAAGTTACAAAATCATATAGTGTGTCACAAAATTATAGACTTGCACTCTAAAATCATAACTTAATAAGAGTTATAATTGGAGTTGAAAAGTTATACAATAGAGTGATAAAAGGTCGTATATTCGACTTCTACCTTCAACAAAATACTAACTATATTTAAATAATTTCATGAATCAATTTTGACAATATTCTAAAACATTTTAACTTTATTCTCTTGAAATGGTTTTAGGTCCTCAAATATCAGAACAAATGTTGAGATAACATTAGGTTATTATATTAGTGGTGTATATATGAAGACAATGAAGGAATGGTGCACATTAAAAATCATACATCAAGCCATTTTTTAAATTTGAACTCAATTCTTAATTCAATGAAATCTGATGTTGTATGGATTCAACAAAGACGAGTCTATACAAGACAACACTTGATTGATCTATATATATATAATCATATAAATAAAGTTCTAAACAATATGCAATTATCTTGAAAAAGTGATTTTTTAATGAAATTGAATAATTTCCTTCAGAATCTTCTAAACATTTTAAATTTTATGTTCTAATCTTAAAAATTTGATTTCTAATAAAAAAACTCAAAAAGAATAATTATTTATTTAAATTATAAATAATATAAAAAAATCAAAAACTCAATATACTTTATTTAAATTATAAATAACACCGATAACATAAAAAAAAAAGCATTAAAAAAAACCTCAAACAACTTTAAAAGACTCTGATGCAAATATTATCGAACCCTATTACTCTTAAAAAAAAAAAACAATACTAAATTAAGTCATGTGATGTTGAACTTGTTGCACGGGTTTTGATCAACTCTGATTTCCTTCCACTTGTGCCAAGAACACAGCCAAAATTACACATACCAATATTACTACACCAATCAAACTATCCAAGACACTAAAGATCCAAAACTTCAAGAAACTTTAACGAGAAAACAACCATCACATCAATAGAAAATCATTAAAAAAAATTAAAATAACACAAATGGCATAATAACTTTGACATATTATTACTAGAAAAAAATATATTAAGTAATTTTTTTAACCTCATGCATGTTCTCTCTAACTAAAGGAAAGAGATAGACAATATGAGAGTTAATTTGAACACACTCTCTTAGTCAAATCTTTGTCTACACTTTTATTTCTGTTTTTATTTAGTTAGTCAAATCTTTGTTTACATTTTTGTTTCTGTTTTTTTCGTTGAGATCAGATTCGATCATTGTTTGTAGGATAAGACGAATTGACAAAATACATTGAACTTTGTACATTCTATAGAAAATCAAAATAATAAATAAAAAATACAATTAACTAATATAACTTGACAAAAAATTCTATTACGACCTCACGTCTTTGAATCAACACTATTACCAACTATCTTGTTCAGCATATATGTAATTGATACACTCATAATTTGAAGATTGCTTTTACACTAAAATTGAATACCATATGTAATTTGAAGATTGCTTTTGGTTCTCAATTGAAATTTGATATAAATTTATAGTAAATAAATATTATATATAATTATAAATAATTTTTTTTTCATATTTTAAAACTATAAAATAAGACCATGAGCAGTCACATATTGTATATACCGGAAGATGCTGAAGAATACGGTTAGTCATTTTAAAATATAATAACTCTTTCTTATATGACCCTCTAACTCCCTTTTAAACTATAATTGTATCAGTTATTTCTTCAACAATTCTCTAATTATTTATAAGTTAAAATATACTTTTAATCTTTTAAAATTTAAAATCATATAACTTTAATTAATTTTTTAATAAAAAATTATAATTTTAATATCTTTTATAAATAGTTGACCTTTGATTTTAACTTGATCAACACTATATGACCTTACTTTTTATTATTTATAGTTATGTAAAATAAAAAAATAAAAAAGTGTATATTCTACATTATCATACAGAAAAATAAAATTATATCAGTGTCGACTAATTAAAAATTAAGAAGGATTTATCATTTACAAAAGTAATGCAAGTGATGATGTAAAAAACATAAAGATACAATTTGTTAAAGTCCAAGTATTTGTAGCCATACTAAACACCTTATCAACAAACACATAACAATTATATGAATTCAATATTCACTCTAAGAACCACCCTGGCCACTGCCACTAAAGGATCGATCGATACCAAGTGCAGTTATAATCCAGCTCCAATAATTTAACAAATAAGATATTAAATTTAAAGACTAAGATGGTACTAGCTAGTATTTATGAAAATGCGGTTGTGGCATGTGGGGTCATGAGGTTGCATTAATTTTGAATGACTCATTAACATGCAACAGGTAGGAGGCTGACAATCAAGTCTAAACAAAGATAAACAAATACTGATATAGATATAGATATTTCATTGAGATTTTAAATGTCGACATATACAAATTATGAATTTCGTATGTGCAAAAAAAAATTTGTCATTAATTGTTTTAATACAACATGAAGTGAGATTTGAAGTAAAGTTGTACATTAATTACATAAACATTGAAAAGTTCATACTAATCTAAAATTATAATAGTATTATTAGTTAAAGTTTATCTTTTGCATGTAAATGATGATTTGCTTATGCTTTTGTTTTCAAAATGTTTGAAATTTAAATTGGATCTTCGTAATATTAAAAAAAGTTATAAAAAAATTAATTTAGATTGGAACCTAAATTAATACTATAAAATTATAAAATATATTTTTTATTTTAAGATTATTTTAATATCACAATATTATTTGATACTTCAGTCTAAAAAGGAGTCTATTAAGTGTATAATTTTTTTTTATTTTAAAAAAAATATATATAAATATATATATATATATATATAAATATATATATATATATATATTAAAAAAAATTATGTTCCAAAAAATTCGAAGCTAGTCATGGTTAATTTATCCTAGCGATGACAATAAAATCCGAATATGCGGCTACCCACCCGAACTCGATTGATTTGGGCAGGGAAAACCTGCTTTAATTAGGTGCGGGTGCGAATTTTCCCCGACAATAAAATTCGAGGGCGGGGGCGGGTTTGTGGGTGGTGATATCTACCCCGCACTCGCAACCAAACCCGCCCCGCAAATATTATTATTGTAGTTTTTAAATTTTATATACATATACATATTTAATATATTTAATATTTTTTTATATATTAAAAATTATAATTTTATCTCTATATAAAATATTTTTTAATTTTATTTTTGTTTAATAATTATTATTTTATTATAATTTAAATTTATAAATTTATAAATTTATAATTTTATTTACACCCGCTATGAAACGGGGGCAGGTGCAGATTTTCCCCAATTAATCGGGTACGGGTGTGGAGGAGACGAAATCCGCTCTCGCTCCGCTCCGTTGCCATGCCTAGTATCCTCTCGTAGAGTTTCAACTTTCAAATCCTCTTAATACTTATGTATGTATATTTATTGGAAATATATTATTTAGAATTTTCAAACAACAATAAATATTAATGTACTGCGGAGAAATTGAAGAGATACAATTCAAGAGTTGAATGAATGTATTTAAAATTTTGAATAATTGTGATAATTAATGTTCACTAAGTCATATTTAGGGATGTATAAAATATATGGTTAATTTAATTATATTGATAAATTGAATTACATTAAAAAAAAATTAAATTAGTTATATGCTTTATGAATTGAAACACATATTTAAACTAAACTAGTTAATAAATTTTAATTTAAAAACTAATTTAATAATTTAAAAAAAAATTAACCTCAATCAATATTTTTTATCTTAGAAAATTTTCGAAATTTATTTTTCTCGAAAAAGAAAATAGCTATCGAAACTTTTTTTCTAAAAAAAATCAAAAAATATTTTGAATCATTATTTTTCGAAAAAATAATCGAAATTTTTTTTTTGGAAATTTTTTATATCTATTCTTCTTAAAAAAATTGAAAACAAATTTCTTGAAAAATATTTGTCAAAATGAGTTTTTAAAGAATTTTGATTTTTTTTTTCGAAAAATAATTGAAACATTTTATCTCAAAAAGTTTTTTATTGGGAATTTTTTTACATCTATTTTTCAAAAAATATCGATATTTTCTTTTTGAAAGAATTTCAATTTTTTTGTTTTGAAAAAGCAGCTTGAGATCTATTTTAACTAAAAACTTGTTTATCAAACTGATTTTTATTTATAAACCAAGTTTCATACCGATTCAGAGCTACATTTAACTTTATTTGAATGTGGTTTATAAAAACTGAATCAAATCATTAATTAATGTGTTCAATCCGATTCAGTTCTTACACCATCAACACCCCTAGTCATATTCATGCATGAAAGTCACTTCTCTATTCTATATATAGAGAGACTTGCGAAGAGCTGTAATATTCTCAAATTTAGATGTTCATGAGAATAATCGAACAATCTCTATTTTTTATGATCATGTACCACGAGAATGTGGGTAATCATTTGTTTCTTTGTAACTCTTAGAGTGAGAGTATTGTAGTGATACACATGTTGAATTGAATTATAAATTTTTGTAATTTTATTTGAAATGACGAATGAATTACATCGAGATGTTCCTATAAATAAAGACAAGAGATATCAACTACTTAAATCAGTGTCTTCACTATTACTTTTTTTTATTGTTTGCCCTATATAGTATTTTCATTGAAGAACCATTGTTGTGTGAATTAATATAAGTATTAAACTACGACAAATATTATAGAACTATTAGCTAGATTAGATTACTTTTTATTGTAGAACCATTACTTTCTTTTTTTATTGTAGTGAACCTTACTAGCAAGATTAGATGACTGGTAGGTACAAGTATTAAACTACGACAAATATTATAGAATGGAAGAACTAATGGTGTTTTTGTATGAAAAGTAACATTTTAATTAATATATGATTTGTGTTACTTTATTTTTTTTCTTAATCTATGAGACGGATATGATAATTGATAAGGTAAGTGGTCCTTGTATAACATTGAGAGGTCTTAATTACTCAACTAAATTGTTACGCAATCATGTGTATCAAACTGAGGCAACTAAATTCACCTTTAATTCACTTGGAAATAAGACAAAGCGACTAATAACGGTCCCAATAAGTTATAAGCATAGTCTTTAATTCTATTAGACTATCGAATATAAGACTATTTTTTTTATAAAAAAAAAAAATAAGTTCAATAAGAAATACAAAA
>JBBPBT010001034.1:732029-743235 GCA_037974875.1 Cicer bijugum
TAATATATTCATTTTTGACTTCTTTAAAAAAAAAACATCTATAAAATTACTAAAAAAGAAATATCAGAAATATATATAATTTTAATTTATTTAAAAACTATAAAAATAACGTCTCATACATTTAAATATCATAAATAACTGTGTACTCTATTTTCGATAATACTGTTTGATTAACAAATATTTAAATACTCAAGTAAAATAAATTTCTCCGTATATTCAACAAGATAAAAGTTGCTAATCAAAAGAAATATCTAAAAATTAAAATTTGTGGAAGAGAATTATTTTTCACTCTTCGCCTGAGGGAGTTAAATTCTTATTGGAGATTTACATAAGAGAATACCTCTTTGGATATTTTCATAAGAAAGTACCTCTTTTGGAGTGAACTCCAACATATCATCAATGAGGAAGATGAGATGTTAAGTTTATAGACTATGAGTTCATATGATGTTCCGTCATGATAAGAAGAATCAAATAATTTTAGATTGAAATTTTTATTTTTGTAAATGATGCCTACTTTGTCTTGTTTTGATTATTTTGATATGATATTAAATTCGATGAAAAATTAAGAGAATTTTTTACAATTTGTCTTTTAGACTTGAACAAATTCTACCTTTTTCGTAGTAAAAAAAAGGGAGAAAGTTGATGATCTTAATACGTGGAATTGGCTATAGTTCTGTTCATTTTAATCAAGTTGTAATTAAATGAGTTGGGATGCTGAAGCATAGGATTAGACCCTAACAATTTAGTTTAATTTTGTTCATATAGTATGGCTTGAAGCATGTGCGCATTGGAGGCCTCAAAAGGGGTGCGACAATATTTTATTTACTTTAAAAGAAGCAATTCTTGATTTGTTTTAGTTTAGGTGATTCTTTAATTTTTTGCATTGATGTATTTTAACAATATTATTATTAATTGTAGACAAGGTAATTAGTGCAGTTGCTATATAAGATAATAACTTCATCTACAAAGAATTTATGTTATTATTATTTATTATTATTTTTTATATATTTGTGAGAGTTTTGTCTCATTTTATTATGAATTGAATCATCATTTTAATTTGATCAAGAAACCACGTTTCTTTACCATAATCATTTTCCTAAAACTTATCATCTATCTTTTCTTTAGAAACTCAGTATGGTGCTTCGTTTATTTCTATCTTCTGTGTTTTTATTTTTGTCTCGATTACCAAATTTTTTTTATTTGTTCTTACAATTCAATATTTCAAGAAGTCTAACAATTTAAATTTTTGTACTTTTATTTTATTTATTATATTAAAAAAAACAAGAACGACAAATCAACAAATTGAATACTCATCACAAGGTCTCTTAGACACGAATTGACTTTGAAATTAATAATAAAGTAAAATAAAATAAATTAAAGAAATCTTTTATCCTTAATATATTTTGGGACAAGACGGGTAACTCGAAGAATGACTCAAACCCGACTCTTTTTTTCTTTACCTTGTCCATGTCTTTCTTTTTTGTCCTAGTTTTTTTTAGTGGATATATCCAACCCGTTGCTTATGGGTTAAGTCAGGTTTACGGGACGAACCGATCTTGTAAACCCTAATTAGAGTCGTTAATTAAGCTCAAAGTCCAAACGTACCTTAAAAAATCATCTATTAAACCTTTAATATTATGTCCATTGTTGAAATAAATTTTTCAAAACCCCGATATATTATTTTATTATTTTTTGCGGGCTTAAGTTATGGAGCTCATAGGTCTAATATTTTGTTAATCTAAAATTTTTTGTTTTTGAAAAATTTTTAATTTTTTTTCTTAATAAAAATGTAAAACATTCTTTTCTCCTAAAAAATTGAAATTTTTTGTTAAAAAGATCGAATGTTTTTATTCAAAATATTTCAATAAAAAAGTAAAAAGAAAAATATAAATCCTTTTTTATTGAAAACAAATTGAAATATATTTATCTAATAATTTTGAGAAAAAAATTATTTAAAAAAAAAGAAAATAAATTGGAAAGATCGTGAGCCTATATTTCTCACTTAATCTACAAAACTTTAAGAATTTTATTTCTTAGGATAATTACGATGAAATTTTCGACTTCGCAAATATTTAAACTGAAATCAATAATCAGTGAAGTTGTAAAATTGAGGATTTTACTTACAATAATTGAGTTCTTGATTTTTTAGATAAATTCAAAGAATGAAGTGGGTAGTATCAGAAAACATTGAGACCAAGTTTATATGTTTTTAATAATCAGTTTGTAGGAGTCTCATATTTTCATTTTTCTCCAACTACCTGGTAAAATTTGTTTGCAATAAAGAATGTGTAGTTGCTCATATCTTAGCATAGGTGGCTATATTTTTTGCTATCATTCAAAATAATTACCCCTTGTACTACATTTTTTTTATCATTAATGACATGGCCTGACTTTTGATTTTGTCGAAAGAAAATCTTTAAAAGTTTTTTTACAGCAAGTGAATTTTATTTAATGGATTCTCTCCATAAAAAAAATTATGACATAATTTCTTTTTTAAATATATTTAATTTTTGTTTTATTTGTGATTTCATAATTTGAGTGTTATGTTTTTTTATTCGTCATTTAGTGCGATGTTTTAATTTTTTAATTAATTGTGGTGTTTGTTTGACTTAGTTAGATAAAACAGTTACTCAATGCAAATTCAATTAATTATTTTTATGTCTTCAACATTATAATATTACTGTGTGACATACATAAATTTTATTACATTTATAAATATATTATCTTTTTATATTATTAACTTAGATATTGTGAGTTAATTCACATATTTATTTTTTATATTTTTAGAGATTTGAAATTTTACTATTTTTTATCAATATACTTTTAATAATAAATATCATTTTTATTTTAGTAAAAAAGAAAAATGTCCCTCCACTACTGGAGGTATACTGCAACTAAATATAATTTTTATGTCAATTTCAAATCCGTAAAATACAGCCTGGGATCATATAATTAATTAGTTGTGAAAACTGAAAATTTATTCGAAATTCAATGCGAGGCACTGAATAATTGGAATCCAATTATAAACAGAACCTACCTTGCTGGGAAGATATTTAATATGGAGTATATGATTGTAGTCCTTTTATTCTTCATTTAGCATGTGGAGTTGCCAGTTGTTGAGTTGCAAGTTTGCACTATATATCGATCGATCAGGAAACTAAGCCAGTTAATATTTTATATAAATAAAAAATTAAAATAAATTAAAGATGACCAATGGATCTAGAATTCTTGGACATCTCCAAAACATATTCATAGTTGATAAAATATATAGTCTTTTGAAAATGAATATGGTGAGCTTTGCTAGAGTTTACTGTACCTTCTTAATAGCAAGATGATATTTTTCATCTTAGTAACAAAAAATGGATGATCCAAAAAATGATACTATTTGTATCACTTCTTTCATAAAAAACTACTAAATATCTTTGATGATGAATTTCAACGTAAAGTTATCTCGAATGTTTTTGTTGATCCTAAATTTTTTTTTCTTTTTGCGGAGTGGACAAATGTATTCTTCTTGCTGATGAAAAATGAGATAACCTTGGAAGAAAATGCTAGTGGTCAAAGTTATGGAGAAGAAAATTAATTTAAAAGTGTTGGAAGACAACCTTAAATAAAAGTGGACAAAAAATAGTGTCATCCATATTGTTGACATGATTGATGAGTAGGAATCTTGTGATTCAATTATATGGTAAGCTTTATTGTTCAACTGAAAGCCTTTTTGTCCCTTTTGATAGCACATTTATGTTTCTGCCTATTGAAGATATTGATATAGAAAGATTAGGCCAAGACGTAACTTTGGAGGAAACTAAAGAAGCAATTTTTCAGCATGGAAAATTATAAGTCGACTAGACTTAATGGGTATCATCCTATATTTTTCAAAAGTCAATGAATTGTGTTTGGCCTATCCATTCTTAAGTTAGTTAAAAATTGCATCAAGGATCCTACTAAAATTAGCGGGATCAACCAAACTCTAATTAGAAAGTTCCTATGATCCACCAACGAGTCTCAAAAATTTCATTCTTCTTTATCATTAATAGACTAAGATCTAAACTCATTAATTGGAAAGTTTATTCTCTTTATAGAGTCATTTTTGTTCAATCATCTCTATCTAGTATCCCTACTTAAGTGATGCACGTTGTGTCAGTTCCTAGTTTTATTTGTGACGAAGTTGAGAGATTATGTCAAAATTTCATCTAGGGTAGTACAAATGAACCGAGAACATGTCATTTGATTTCTTGGAAAACAATTTGCAAGTCAAAGTAGAAAGGTGGACTTGACTTCAAGAATCTCAGTATCCTTAATCAAACATATATGACCAAACTTGTCCAACAATTGGTTGCAGACAGAGACAAAAATTTTGGGTTCAACTAGCCCGAGCCAAGTATAATTGTTGTATTATGAACACTCTTCTTATCCAACAACACAATATCGCTTCTAATACTTTGGGGAATATTTGTAAAGTGTGATTCGATATCAAAATTAATGTGCGATTGGTTATTCATGATAGTCATTCTACAAAATTTTGGAAGGAATACTAGATACCAGATTGTGGAAAGCTTGCTCACTTAATACCTCAAGTCATTCCACTTAGAGAAATTGAGCTTTCTGTATCGAGCTATACCAATGGTGCAAATTGGAATTGGAGTAAACTGCAACAAATTATTCCTGAGTTAATATGAGGGAAAATTAAATTCTTGAAGCCTCCAACTAATGCTTCTCCAAATTTCTCCACACGTTTACCAGTCATTGACAACTAATTTACTCTCAACTCAACCTATAATAACCTCACAAACCATGAGATCAATGATGACTCTATAATATTGTTCAAGAAAGTTTGGAATTGTCAAGGTCTAGCCAAAGTTAGGACGACACTTTAGAAGACGACACACGGAAAACTCCTGAAAAATGTTGAGAGATGTCATAGAGGCATGGCCTCCGTCTACCTTTGTCAGCATTGCCTCTCTACACCTGAGATCCTTCTACACATTCTGAGGGATTGTGAAGATGTCCAATTACTTTGGAATAAAGTTATTAAGCCAGAACTTTGTAGTAAATTTTTATACTTGGCTTAAATGGAATCTTATTCACAATCATATTAGAAATATCACTTGGACATGGAAAATATTCTTTGGTGTGGCAATTGTTGAACTCTAGAAAGATCAAAACTTTTTTATTTTCTCCCAAAGTATAAAGATAGAGAGTGATTTGTTGCATTATATTTTTAACCATGTTGACTTATTTATAACTCTTTGATCAAGAGTAATGTTCTAAAGTTGAACTTGATTAACAATAATAAGAAAAACATGGATTATATTCCTATCGGGGTTATGAAGATGAATGTTAATGGTGCTTTCATCCATACTGATGGCTCCTCAAATTGTGAGGGAATCCTTCGGGACCATAATGGCGAGTTCCTATATGGTTTCTATTGCAAAGTAACACCTAACAGCTCTTTATTTTCTAAAATGTGGGCTTTTCGTAGTAGTGTTTATTGGCTTGTGATAAAAGTAATCGTAATGTTATTTTTAAAACTGACTCTCAACCCTCATTTCCAAGATCAAGAAAAGGTTATACTAAATTTACTTATTCGGTTATCTTCCTCAAAGAGATTATCTCTATATTGCATCAAACAGACTAAACATACTCTCTTAATTATTATCTAATAGAAATAAATAGATGTACTCATTTCTTAGTTCAATTTAATCACATTGCTTTTTTTTAATTTGTTTTTTATGTATTATGTTTATAGTTATCATTTTCAACATTATTTTTATAGTTAATATAATTTTCTTTTAATAAATAAAGATAACGGGAATGGACATGGTGATTACTCACAAAATAGACATATATATGTGCATGTAGGAATATGCTAATTTTGTGTGTGATTTTTTTCTTCAAAAATACCCTTCATTTAAACTCTTTTAGTTACAATTTCATCCTTTTTATTAATTAAATAAATCAAAATTTCAAATTACTATCCCATTATATAAAAAGATATATACTAACATTTTCTGGAATATTTTTACCTTTCAATTTTATTCTGTCTTATCAACCAAATCATTGATATATTTTTAAAATTGTTTAAAATTTTGTCATTGGTGACTTGGACAAAGGGATAATGAGCATGAGAATGAAGGGGGTTATAAATATAACAAAATATTATAATTTAATTTGATTAAATTTCTCTAATTTTTTTGGGATTTCAAAAAATTATTTTATAACTAAGACAAAAGTACAACTATTTATTAATGATTTTTTTAAAAGTGCTTATTATTTTCTAAATATTCTTTCTATTTATTTGAATAATTTTTCATTTAATCTAGCAATTAATCAATTTTATTTTATTTTAGTTTTTATTAGTATAACTATTGATACAAGAAATACATATGTTTGCATACTTTTCAAGTCTTTCGTTATGATGATGAGATGCGTAACATAACAATTCGTGTATTTAAATATGACGTTATAATTACAATCAATCATTGTAATTAATATGATGCGTCATTGATTATTTGGATTTTTACTATAATATTTATTCATTTAAAATATTTTTTATGTATATAGGCTTCAAAGATTTAAATATTATTTAAAAAACAAATATGTTAGTTAATTATTTTTACGACTCAACATTAAAAACTTTGAATATTTTTATGTTACAATGATATAATATTTTTGGGAGTTATAAATTTTATTTATTAACTAACAAGTACGTATATCTATGGATACAAATACATTTACGTTAACCTTTGTATTGATTAATGTCAAAAATGATGATAATATTAATGAGAGCTAGTTAATGTGAATTGAAAAAATACAAAAGTCTCATATAAGAAGGATAATACACATTAATAGTATTTATAAAGTGGACGTATGACATATGGAGTGTGCCTCAAGAGACACTCAATTTTGTGAAAGGTGAAAACGCACACAAATAAACCACCACACATGCGCCATGCCGTCCTCGGTTCGGACTAGGTCTGGGCTTGAGTTAAGTGGTTTATTATTTTTTAGTATCTGAAAAATTAAAAACTATTTCTTTATAAAATGTGTGCATTTTTCTCTTATTAATACGTTGTATATGTGTTTGCTCTTCACCGAGTCAGCATTCAATATTTGATCCGATCAATTCCTCCCTGAATTCGCGCATCAATTTACCTTAGTCAAAACCTAGAAAAATTTGGAGTGTAATTTTTTGTGCACCCGATTTGATGGATCGCAAAATTTTCTCTCCTTCAGTTGTTGAGTTCCTCTATAAATAGAAAATTATACTCAATTTGAAAATCACGCCAAAAAATCTCCGAAAGTTTGAGACAAGTAGTAGTTATTAACTGTCACATATTGATGATGTAATTCTAGAATGGTTTTCTATAGTATAATGAAACTCCGATACATAGTATCTAGACTATTTTATCTTAGGAACTTCATGGTGATAGTTTGTCTTGCACAATTAAGAAAGTATCGCGAAACATCTTAAAGAGAGTGATTTAGTCCACGACTCAACTTAGTAATATATTTGATGACATAAATTAATTTTGAAACAATTTTTGAAACTCATTAACGTTATTTAACGAGTAATTGAAACAGTTTTCGAAACAATTTTCGACTCAATATATAATTAACGAGTAATTGAAGTACTTATTAATGCTATTTTATCAAAAAATACCCGCCCAGTCATGTCTAGTATCCATCAAGAATTTTATTATCGGTACAAATTTTCTTGCCATCCTTATGCATAACAAATTACTTTGGAGGCTTGAAAATGGTTATTCAAGATATAATGTTGGTTAAATAACATTCGCAATCCTTTAACATAATTTCAATTAACGTTTTAGTCTTTTATCTTTTTTTTTTTTGATTTGGTCATTTATTTTAATTTTAAGTGACAATTTGATCTTTTGTATTTTAAAATATCAACAATGTTATCCTTTTTTTTTTTTTACAAAAATTTAAAAAATTCACCAAAATTTTCAAACAAGACTCATAAAATTTATTATCATCTTTAATATAATACAAATTTCATCAAATTCATAACTTAAAATATGTAAATAAACTCATACTTTTATTATTTATTTAATGCATTGGTTGATGTGAATTGCTTCTTGCTTGCCTACAAAGTACATATGAAATAACTTGCCACATATATATTAGTTCAGGGAACTATTCCAACAGTCATATGGCAAACTACCCAACATTCTGGTGTTTTCTCCACTCACTAACAAGGCAAGAAAGTTCTTGGTTGATCAAGAGAATTTAGGACAGAATTACACTACACTTAAAGAGATTGATTCAAAAGACTGTTTTCACTTTGGGAAGTGTGTTCAACGACTATATTCAGTTTAAATTGAATATTCAAATTTTTTTATCATCTATAAATTGAATATCAATTGAAGATTAAGACAATAGTTCAATTTGCAAATCTATCAACATTTGTTCAAGTAAGAACAAGTCAAAAACTCTTCAAGAAAACTCCAACTCTCTTCACGATATATGAGGAACATCATTTCGTGAGTTTGTGTTTATTTATCTCAAACACTTTTATCATACACATCATTTACAACTCAAGTCTATTTTTTGTGTTAGATTGAGTGAGTTTGTAAAAAACATTTCTCAATTGAAAGAAGACTGTAAAAATCATTTCAAGATTGAAAGATGACGGTACAAATCCTTTATAGGTTGAAAGGTGAAGATTTCAATCGATCAATGTGTGATCAAGAGTAAATGTGAGAATGAGAACATTCTAGTTCTAAAGGACATAGTAAAAATCTCACGACTATGAGAACTAGACAAATCACATTTACCTAAAGGACATAGTAAAAATATCACAGTTGTGACATTTTGTTTGAACCAAAATTGGTCTTTAATTAATTTAAATTAAGTATATGAATCAAAATTTTAAAAAGGTTTACAATCCAAACCTTTTTTTTCTTGTGATTGATATTGCTAGTTTAGATTCATTATATAGATTATTGAAACCAATAGCTTTTCTTAACCGGAACTAAGGAATTATACTCTTTCCAAAGCTATTGTCTTGACTATCTAGGTGTTTGTTTGTACCACTTGCAAAAGCTTGGATAATACCACTTGCAAAAACTCATCAACCAAACCATAAAAACAAAAAACATAAAAGACATAACAATAGTAAAACTTACACCAAACAAAAACCCAAAGGTCATAAACTCATAAACCAAACTAAAAAACTCATAAACCAAAATCTAAGTAATAAGACACAATAACCCTAAATCTTAAAAAAAAAAAAAATCAATATAACCCTAGATCTTAACTTACTTGTTTGGCATCTGCACTTTCTGCACTTGTTTGGCATCTGCACTTTCTGATATACTGTGTTATATGCATACCATACAAACACACAATATATCATATACACATAACCATATAAACATTGTTCAAGAATTAGAAATTAATCATTGATTCATAAACAACAAACTCAAGTTTTAAAAATGATAAAAAAGAATCATAGAACTTACTTTTCTTTGATTCTAGTAGTTATTCTATGCTACAACAGAAAGTCTCACACAAAATAAAAGTTAATAGTTAAGTATTTAGAAAAAAGTGAAACTAAAAGAGGCAGAAAGTTATTGAAAGTAAACACTTTGACCAAAAATTTAAAAAAAAACGAGCATAGTAAAATCAACAAAATACTCATAGAAGTGTAACCTTACATTGTAGGCTTCTTGCTATGAGCCAACAAACAAAAAAATGCTCTTGATCTGAAAATGCAAGTTATAAAAAATAAACCCTAACTGTAAAAAATAATAAGGAAATCATAACAGAAATTAATAAAACTTTCTACGGGTACCTTTGTATGTGCAATTGTGAACTTTCTCCAACACTATTTTACCCCTTTTCCATTTATGGTTGAAGATGTGACATCGAAAAGAATATAATATAATGAGGTGAATAAAAGAGAGGTCGAGATACTAGAGAGATGAGATCAAGAGCTTCTGAGATGTGTTGCTAGGATTTCGAAGGAAAGGAAAGATAGTTGAAAACGGAGAAAAGATGCAGAGCTTCTGGGCGGCTAGGGTTTGCTGGGCGGCTAGGGATTGCTGGGCGGCTAGGGTTTGTTGTAATGGAAGTAGTGACTTTATATGAAAAATTGAAATGGAATGGGCCAACATATGCAAAGGAAGGATGGGTCTCAATCTCATATGTATTGGGCGGTCGGTTACGGTTGCCAATGGATCTAATTTCTTCATTCGAACCCGACCACTGCAACCCGTGTATATCCATCAAAGTTTACCTGCAAGATCCGACAATCCGATCCAAACCAACGTTTGCTTCTGGGCCATATGGGCCGGACGGTTACGGGCGGGTGTGGCAAATCTGTCCACCCCTAGTAAATAGCACAATTAATCCAATTTCCAGATTGTGGGAATCTGAGAGAGCATGATTCTGATCACTTAAATCCACTAACTAAAGTTCCTAGCTAGGGAACACATACATTAACAATTGAAAATTATATTTTATTAGATTCTTGATCATGCCATGCACTGTTTATTCATAATGCCGTCTACAATTTTTGTTTTATCTTTTCTAACCATGCCATGATTAGTGGATTGAATTAACATACGTGTGAACTTTAAAAATAATTTTATGCTTTTTAAGCACATTTTTTTATGCAAATGCCAATTATTTTGAATATAACCATATCCCAAACTTATAACTGTTTCACTAAAGGGTTGATACTTGATTGTGATGTTACTGATGCTTTAGTTAAATTCTTTCAACAAAGTAATGCGAAAACAAAAAGAAAAAGACAAGAGAGATATGTTGTCTCTTGAGGAAGCAATTGTTGGGTCAATTCTTTTGTTCACTTTATCATGGGTTTCGGAATTGCAGTACTCCACAAGAGTTAAAAGAAGATAATTGGATATTCATGTATATGGGTATTTTTGGTGAAAAATTAAATTGAATTATTCTATATTGATAGTTTGATTTAGTTTTTAAAAATTATTTTTAAAATAAGTTTAATTTTTGTGAATTAATTTAAAATTAAATTATAAATATAAATCACTTAAAATTACGATAAAAAGTTTTGATTATTTTTTTAAAAACAAAATTTGAAATTCTTTTGATAATTTTTTTTTCAAAAAAAAAATATATAAAAAATTTATCAATAAAAAATATATTTTTTTAAAAAAAAAGCATTTCAATTAATTTTCAGAAAAAAATTGAAAACTTAAAA
>JBBPBT010001034.1:745704-768502 GCA_037974875.1 Cicer bijugum
TTTGGTTTTTTATATATTCTCTCTACTTGAGGTTATTTTATTTGAGAGTTATTGGAAATAATATCATTTATAGGAATTTGAATTCGAGTTTATTATATTGTCGAGAGTTTAGCCTTTCTATTCTGACTTATTAACACAAAATATTATAATTCATTATTAATATTTTAATTCACTCTTCTATTTTATCTTTAATATCTAAAGTATCTTATTATCAAATCTTTATCACTTTAACATATCATTAATATTTTAAAATACACTATAAATTTACGATACAAATATAGTAAACTAAAAAAAAATTTATTTGATCAATACATAATTCATTGTTGTCTAATGCAATGTCATGTGATAACATATGATATATTGTGTTAAAGTATTACCATGTAGGTTTTATTTTTTTTTTTTATGTGAATTACAATCACACTTAGTTGGTTGTCACCGTCACAACCACAATATTACTGTCATATCATATGATATAGTTGGAGTCCGCAATTTAAATCTCAGTAATTTGCAACACATGTGATTTTATTGCAGATGCAATCACCAATCTCAATCGTTGAATTAAAATAAATGAACAATTAAAATCATTTAAAGTTATTTTATAATGGTGTAATATAAACAGTTTGATCTCATATTAACGTCCAATATCATTTAATGTGTGATAGTTGTAGAGTTTTAATTGCATGCAATTTTTTTTGCTACTATCTCTACTCAAAAGCCCAAAGTATATCATATAGAATGCAAATGGCTTAATTAATTAATTAATTAACCAACCTCTCTTTCCTTACTCTAAAAATGAACATGTTAATTGAATTTAATAAACATTTTGAATCATACCCTTTTTCTCTTAAGATACTAGCTACATCTCAAAATCTGAAGCAAACTAAAAACATTACAAAACTATGAAAACTTTGCAAAAACACTCAACTGCAACTTGGTCTCTCCCTAGATGAAGAAGAATGTAAAAACTCAATACAATCTTCAACAGTTTCAGCTCGATGTGAATCAGTGAGGTCAGATATTGAACGTGACCTTACCAAAGTAGATGATGAAGAAACCTTCCTAGAAGATCTTCTTCTCATAGAAACACTTCTTATAGAACTTGCCACTTTTGTTCCTAACTTCACTAAGAATCTCAAAGGAGACAATTTTGATTCTTTGGTCACTTTGAAATTAATACCACTTCTTCCAATTTCACTCTTTTTGTTGTTCCTTAAAATTCTGCCACTGTCACCATAATAACAACTATGTTTGAGAAAAATTGTTGGTATGTCATTATTGACATCAGGACTAAAACATACCCTTTTGCTTTTAATTGACATTTTGAAAAACTATAGGACGATTTGAATTTAGAGAAGACTATTATTTTGGTTCTGTGAAGAGGGAGAGAAATAGATTCTGTGAAGGAGAGAGAGGTGTGAAGAGGCAGAGTGGGAATGTTTGTAAGGCAGGACTGTTGAATATGCATGAAAGAGTATATATAGATAAATTAATTGATAGACAAAAAGGTACCAAGTGAAAATGAAGAGAGGATATACTAAAATTAAAATTAATACAAATTATTGTCTTATTATTGTTTAGTATACTATTGGTTTTTTAGATAAGCATCTTAAGAATAGTAGTGTGAAAGTTTTTAATATGAGCATCTAAGTTTTCTTCATTATTCATAGATTAACAATTATTAATTTGTGTTTAAAAAAAATTAAAATTTAGTTTGTTATCTAAAAATATTGTGTAACAATTTCTCAGATACCAAAGAAAGAAAGAAAATAAAGGGTTTGGTCAAAAGACAAAGTGGTGGATCAGTGAAGACTTGAGAAAGGGACAAAGAGTGAAACAGTTTTGTTTGTAACAAAAAAGGAAGTAAATTACTGTCTCTAGTTTTGTTGCTTTTTAGGTGGAATTTGCAGGGCAAGTCATGCTTTTTGTTACCCATTTGGTTCTGTTTCTTAAATCAGAAATAGAGGTATGAATTACTCATCTTGGTTTTAAATTGCAATTCACTATCATAATTATAGACGTCATATTGTAGATTTTGAAATACAACAATATTATAACTACAATTTACATTTTATTAATTTGTATTTTTTTTCATAATATAAAAGTTTTTAGTATAACTATGACCACAGTTTAAAAGGAAGTTATGTTGTGTAACAAAAGCATATAATAAAGTGAAGAAGGAATCAGTTTGAATATGACCAGGTTGGCGTGAATATAGGTGATTCGTTAACCATATTCTTTTTTCATGAGTACAACTTTTTCATAACTTATGTGGATAATCAAGGATGTTCATAGAAAAATAACCAATTATAGGATATTTTGGAATGTTTAAAAAGTTTCAATATAAGAATAGACAACAAATGCGTATAAAATCGTTGTCATAAGTTTAAGCCACAGTTTTTTTTTTTTTTGGTTTCTAGCCACATTTTTTTGTTATAGAAGTTCACGTTATTAACTTGACAACATGAAATATTTTTACTTAGAAATTTCGCATTGTTAAGTGACCAAATAACTAATGTTGTTTGTTCCTTTTCTCTTAGCTTTCTCCATTTGAGTTAATAAAGAAATAGTTTTTCATATCACTATTATTCTAGTTAACTTTTGAAAGAGTCCACTAAATTTAGTGGATTTTTGTTTTAACGTTTTTGTGGTTTATTTTTCATTAGTGTTATTCTTTAATGTTTTTGTGGTTTATTTTTCAAACTCATAGTTCAGATTTTGACTATTTGTGACTAGGTTCGTTATACGTGATATGTAATACGTTAAATGTTTGTGGTGCTTGTGATATGAAGAGCTAATGGACAAAATTTTCAACACTAACACATGTTATCCAAGTTATAATTTAAATATGCATGTGATTAGAGTTCAAATTACTACTAGGAGAAGTGAGAATCTATATATTGTATCCTAATTTTGTGACCTGATACTTATCTAATATGCTGACATTGTGGATGAGACATGTTAGAATAAAATTTTATCCATCAACATTAAAAATTCAATTTTTAGTTGAGATTCAGCTAGGTACTAAATTGTGCTAGTTTCTCTTTTAGGAACATTGTATTTTTAGTTACGAGCCAAACTAAGTCCCAAATTGCTTGTTAGGGACAATATTCATACTTCACTCAAATGAAAGTGAAAGAAAAAATAATGTAAGAAAAATAAAATGAATATATTTATTAGTTGTTTAGTTCTTGAGAAAAATAATACATATATTTATGAAATGACATAAGTATTACTAAGTAAAAATGAGATACGATAAAGAGAATAATAGTACAAATAAAAAATTCATAAAGGTCAAGCTAAATTATTCTAGTTGATATAGTTGGTTAGGCGGTTTCAACTAGCTTACAATTAAACTGTTTGGATTCAAGTGTTGATAAATTATCCTAGTTGGTTCTTTCTTTTTTCATTTCTAATTAGACTGCTGATTCGAGTTCCAGAAGAAACAAATCTCTAGGATCGATTCATGGGAGAAGATAGAATTGACGTTGCACAACTTCAAGAGTATATCACGAATATCAAGCAAGGTAATCACAATATTATAGGCAATTTTAATGAATTAAGAGGGTTATGGGAGAAATTGGGTCAGTAAAGGCCAATGTCTCAATGTACATGTCCAATTACTTGCACATGTTTGACTATGCCAAATGCAAATAAAATCAACAATTAGTCACTTCAAAACAAACAAATAAATTATTTTTAGAAAGTAAACGAACTCATAACCTCCCAATTTTGTGTCCCATCTGACTTTATAGATCTATCACAAATCAAGTAATAATTGAACTATTCAATAGTGTGATCTTCATCAACAAATAATTCTTGTTCCATTCTAGCAAAGGTGGAGCCAAATACCCATAACATTTCTTCCACTCTCTCCATCTCTTGAAATATCTCTTTATTTGACAAAGGAGAATCAGGATTGTCAAATAACCTGAAATCGTCCTTTTTGTTTTCTGAGTAGACATATATGAGAGACCACTTTAGAATCCTTTCAGATTCACATGGTTTGAGATGATCCATATCACATAAAATCTCCACCTGGTTCCACTCATTTTCTAAAAAAACATCCTCCACTTTGCCCTGTATCTCACAACAAAGCATTTGGTCTGTCTTTCTTTGTGTATAAAATATGTAATCACATGAAGAAATGAGTAGTGTAATGCCATTGATTAGTACATTCAACTTGAAATTCAACACCATGCTATCCAAATGTTTTTCAGGTTCTATAAAACACCATAGAGCTATCCTGTGGAATTTATTTCTGAACCAAAAACGCATTGATGTTACATTTATTCCATAGTTATGCATAGTTACTCTCCCCTCTATAAGCCCTAAACAAAAAAGGTTATATTCAAGATTTGTAAAATCATGAAAGAAGTGATTCCACCGAGGATTACATATTTCTATGACATCATTGAAGCTTATATTCTGAGAATACACATTAATGAAGGACCTCCCATACTCATTATAAACACACATGGCATTCACAAACACTTTTGGACTCATTTTTTCTCCATATGTGGATGATTGGAAACCCCTACAAGTAGAGCTGTCAAAAAAGCCCCCAAACTACAAGGCCCTCTTATTTTTTTTTCTTTTATTATTAGGCCCGTATTAAGATAATATTTTAAGGGGCCTCTTAATTTCGGTCCATTATTTCATGGGGCCTAAAGGAGGGGCTCTAAGGGCCCATAGGCCCCCAATATTTTGTTAATTTTAAGATTTTTTATCGAAAAAAAAATCAGAAATTTTTTATTGAAAAAAAAATGGGAAATTTTTTATCGAAAAAAAATGGAAAATTATTTAACGAAAAAAAATGGGAAATTTTTTATCGAAAAAAATTGGAAATTTTTTATCGAAAAAAAATCGAACATTTTTTATCGAAAAAAAATCGGATATTTTTTATCAAAAAAAATTGGAAATTTTTTATCGAAAAAAATTGGACATTTTTTATCGAAAAAAAATCAGAAAATTTTTATCGAAAAAAAATTGGAAAAAAATCAAATATTTTTTATCGAAAAAAAATCGGACTTTTTATCGAAAAAAAATTGGAAATTTTTTATCGAAAAAAAAAATCGAACATTTTTTATCCAAAAAAAGTCGGACATTTTTTATCGAAAAAAATTGGAAATTTTTTATCGAAAAAAATCGGACATTTTTTATCGAAAAAAGTCGGAAATTTTTTATCAAAAAAAATCGGAAATTATTTATCGAAAAAAATTCAGACTTTTTTTATCAAAAAAAAATTGGACTTTTTTATCAAAAAAAAAAATTGGAAATTATTTATCGAAAAAAATTCGGAAATTTTTTATCGAATAAAAATCAAAAATTTTTTATCGAAAATAGTCAGAAATTTTTTATCGGAAAATTTTATTGAAAAAAAATCGAACATATTTTATCGAAAAAAAAATAAATCGATTCTTTTTTTAAAAAAGTGGGCCTATGGGCCTTCTAGGCCCCTAAATTTTTAGGGGACTTTTAGTTTAGGGAGCCTTGCTTTTAGGGACCTTTTAAATTATTAATTTTTTTTTGCCCCTTCAAAATGTGGGCCGGGGCCAATAATTTGAGGGGCTTGTCAGATTGAGAGCTCTACCTACAACCATAAGTTGTTATTATCTCAATTTTGGATAATATATAGCTTGGTAACTGAATCATCCTAAGGCATCCCCTCAAGAACAAACGTTGGAGACCAACAAGGTTTCCAATTGTAAAAGGCAATTGTTCTAAAGAAGTTTGGTCCAAATAAACGTCTTTTATATTCTCCATCACTCTTAGTACTTCTGGAAAGCACTCAAGACGTGAACAACCTCTAAGATCTAAAGTCTCTAGAGAAGACAAATTTATATAGGGAACCAAACTTTGTAGTTGAGTGCAACCTTGAGCACTTAATAACACAAGTCTAACAAGGAACCCAACTGAATCATGGATTCTAATTAAATTAGTGCAGTAATCAAGACACAATGCACCCAAATATGGTAATCTAGATAAGCTAGGTACTTCAGTTAGGAACTTACAGCCTTCAAAATCCAGAAAGCTCAACATCTCAAACACCTACAATGAAAGTAGATTTCTCAAGTAATAAACATTAATTAGTTGAAGAAAAATACAACATGTTAATCATATGAATTTTTTTAAAAGAATACATACCTTGAGTGATTCGAAACATTTAAGGCAGCTTTCTGACATGTTAAGTATGGCAAGATTCTTGGGATTAAAATCAGATGGTAAAGAGGATGATTGATATCCACTCCAATCAAGCACTCTCAAACTATTTGGAAGAATTTGAGGACCTTTGGAAAATCGTGCATTTCTAATTATTAAAATTCTCAAGTTCTTCATATGTCCGAATGCTTTTCCACACCATTTCACTTTTATGTCTTTGCGGAAGTCAGCGATTATGACTTCAATTGTATCGGTTCCCTTTCAATTACAAATCATAATTCAAATACAAATTTCTAATTATAATGTCATTTTCTAGTACAAGTAATGAATTCCGATTATGAGTTGTTTACTCAAAAAGAGTAACGGATAAACAATTTGTGATTCATATGAAATCAGAAAGAAGATTAAGGGAGAAAAAATAGAGATTGTGTGAAAAGAGAAAACTAGTGAAGACTAAGTGAACAATAAGAGGTCTTAATCTTGTAAATTCAAATATTCTTAGTGAATTGTCTTGCTTGCTTGTGACGTAAGTCTCATCAATTAAAGGCTAACACGTAAATCTAGGTGTTATTTTTTCCTAATCTTTCTTTAGTTTTCACTTACTTTGATTAAAAAATTGATTTTTAGAAACTGCAGAAACAAAGAACTATAATCAATATCTGTTTTTTTAGTATTTCATAACATTCTCTGTTTTCAGCAGAAAACTAAGAATGTTTTCTGTTTCGTTTATTTTTCTGTAATTGTTAATTTTTCTGATTTGTTAGTTAATTTTTATTGTATATCTCATTATTGTTTTAACAATATAAATATAAGGAAGAAAACAAAGAGGAAATATTCTAACTATGATACCTTGTTTTCTTCCAAAACATGCACATTGTCATCACTAAACCATAATCTAGTGCGTTTTCCAGGCTCCAATGTTGATTCTTGCCTCACGATTTCTCTACCAATGTCTTGAATCAAATCATGCATTCTCACACAGCCATTAACATCAATTTTCATGAGAGATTTGTCGGTTATCTCTTGTATGCCATCTTCCGCATGAAAACCATGTAAGTATAGTATTTCTCAAACATAACTTATTTCATAAGAATTGAAGAAACAAGCTATATCTAGAAAAATACCCTTTACATCTTCCAAATCATCATAGCTAACTTTAAGAATTTCATGGATATCTTTACGAATGATTCTTTCATATTTAGCAAATGAGGATTTCCATACAGCTAAACATTTTCCAAACAAGTGAGAACCTATTACCTCCAAAGCCAAATGAAGACCATGACAATAAGATATAGCACGTTTTGCCATATCCACATAATCTGGATCAACTTTTTTATTTTTAAACGCATGCCAACTAAACAATTCAAGAGCTTTTTCACCTTGTAGCTGTTTAACCTCATATACTTTCATAGTACCTTGAATGGCAAGCAAATGTTTATCTCTTGTAGTGATTATGATCTTGCTGCCAAAGCCAAACCAATCATGTCCTCCTACAAGTACCTGTAGCTGTTTCTCTTTGTCAACATTATCAAGAATCAAAAGAACCTTCTTTCTTTGGAGCCTCCTTTTAATTATTGAAATTCCTCTGTAAACATCTCCTACTTTAATATCCTTCTCCCCTAGTACTTCAGAAAGTAGTGTTTCTTGAAGCTGTGCAAGACCATGATGAATATCCTTCACTCTTATGTCACCAAGAAAACACACACCATCGAATTGATCAGCAATTGAGTTATGCACAGCACGAGCAATAGTTGATTTTCCAATTCCTCCTATTCCATAAATGCCTACCATGTTCACTCTCTCATTAGACTCAAGTCCAAGGAGAGATATTACTTCTAACATTTGAGACTTCAACCCAATTGGCTTCTTTGCAACATGCAAAGGAATCCGATTTATCTTTATTGATACCTCTTTTACAATCTTTCTGATAAACTTATACTCTGATTCAAACCTGCACATTACAAAAATACATGTAAATTGAAATACTCATTCAATGTGTTTAGTTTATTCACTTCAACTAAAAGTAATTACATAAAAGTTATTACTTCTTCATTGTATTTCCTTCTTCTAGACTTATATATTTTACAGTCAAGACTTTTTCACGAATGGTAAAATATTAAGTTACAAAAACTAACCCGACAATAGACCTCTCTCTCCCTCTCCCTCTAGCGATGCCGTCATTGTAACAAGTCAAGATGACATCGATATTCCGACAATTTAATTTTGTCACATTTATAAATATTTTATCATTTTGTACTATTAACTTAATTGTTTTGATTTTATTAACAAATTTTTTTTTCCGATTATAGCAACGAATTCAAATTTATGTTCCATCAATATATTCTCCCAATTTAAATAAATAAATATCATTTTTTTTAATAAAAAAAAAAAAGTCAATTCAAACATACTCAATATGGATTTGGAATAATGGTAGGAAGTACATACCCTGGTTTGAAATGCCATCCTAACACATTAGCAGCTTGAAGTAAAGAATCCCTCCATTTCTGCACCTTATCCTTGTCATCTTTGAACCTAGCCTCATGTTTTGTGAAAGACTCAGCATAAGTTCCAGTCATGTATCGAATTTGAAATGGATCCACATCATAGAAAACCGGCAAAAACAACCTTCCTTGTGACTTGGAACACTCAAGAATCATGACTAGTTCATTCAAACAAAACGTTGAAGATGCATAGTTATTTGAGAAAATAGCAATGAAAATCCTAGAGTGTTTAATGGCTTGGAGAATACTAGGTGTGATTTCATCTCCTTCTCTGATTTCTTCTTCATCAATGAAAGTGTGTATGCCTCTTTGATGAAGAGAATTGTAGAGATTACCAGTGAAGTTGTTTCGGGTATCAAGTCCTCTAAAACTTAGGAAAACATCATAAGTCCAATCACATGTGAAGGAAGAAGACAACGAAGGTTGTGCCATGAATGATATATACTAGAGTCAAGATCAATGAACTAGGAATTTTGGAGGATTAACTTAATTAACACCCTTTTTCTCTCCTTGATTTCTAATCTCTAAATCGCTGTTTATGTTAGAGAAGAAAGATTTGGATACATGTTGACATGGCAATTCACACCTAGTCCCAATGTTTTAATGTCAGAAGACGAATGTTTAATAGTTTTTATTTATTTATGTAATATGAGACGGCTTATTTTTGTTTTTTAGAAAAAAAAACATTTCACACGTATTAACTAAATTATATAAAATATAAATGAATGAGATGATAATATTTTGTATTTGAGATTGTTTAATATATAGTTTTAATTTAATAATATATTTCATTAATTTTAATAAAATATTGTATTTATTTTCATTTTTATTATTACAAAATACATTTTGTTTTACTAAAAATAACAAGAGTCAAACCTCCAACTATTTTTAAGAAATCTATTTTAGTAAAAAAAATATATATCTTAAAATGAATATATTTTTAAAATTTTTAAAACGAAATTATTATTATTTAATTATAAATTAATATTATTTACATCATTATTAAATTAATATTTTTTAATTTTGTATTTAAGATGATGGAAAATACACCCTATTTAATCAAAATTTTAAAGTCTAAAGCTTTAATTTAGATTGGTTGACCTTTGAATTGGCCATGATATTACTATCAACATCGGTGCATCATCATTAACAATTTTTTATTGGATCATGACCCACCAATAGGGATGGGAATAGGCTAGGCCGTCCATAGGAGCCTATGGCCTGACCTGGCCTATTTAAATTCTATCAATTAGACAATCACTTACTAATCATTCCATATTCAGTAGTCGTTCCATATTCGGTAATAGTTCTATATTTGGTAGTCGTTTTATATTCGGTAACCGTTCAATTAGTCAATCACTTAGTAGTTGTTCCTTATTTGTTTAAGAAGTAATAATGGATTCGTTTAAAAAGGCTTTCAGGTCAGGCCAAACTATTAAAAAGGCCAGACTTAGGCCGAAAAAAAAGTCTATGATAGGCCGTAGGCCAGACTTAGGCCGAAAAAATAAATCGTAGGCCAGGCTCATGCCTTTCAAAACCTGGCCTGGCCTGGCCTATTCCCACCCCTACCCACCAATACCGTTACTAATACATAAACACATAAAAATCTACCAAAATATCCACCATTCTCTATTTCTTTTAATTTATTTATCTTTTAAAAGAAACCTATAAATTAAAAATTTATACTATATAGATCATCTCTTTCAATTATCTTTATTTCTTTTAATTTATTTATCTTTTAAAAAAAATTAATAGATTAAAAATCTATATTATATAGATCATACATATAAAATTTGATATGAATATAAAATAATTTGAGCAAATGATCTAAACTTTACATATCAAATTATTTTAAATTTATATGAATTTTTTTTTTATATATATATATATATATATATATGATTTTTATGATATAAACTTTTAATCATATATGATAAAATTGTAAATAAAAAAAGGTAAAATTGTAAATAAATAAATAAAAAAAGTAAAATAAAGATAAATAGAGAAGATCATAAGAAATTGAGAGAAGCTTGGAGTGAAAGAATATAAATCCACCGTTCTGGCAAACTCATTGAAAAAATTAATACTTTTATTGACAAAGTCAGTTGAAAAATGTTAGCTCACTGTATACCTCAATACTTCAATCTGTTAAGTTCCATAGAAATAGACATAAACATTCTTTCCAAAATAAATAAATAAATAAACATTATTTAAAAATATATATTGTCCTTTTCATAATCATAAAGACAAAATGTACTCCTTAATATAATATTATCGAAGTTAATATAGTAATCAAATTTCAGTGTCACACATAATATATATATTTAAATACATGTGTATTTAAAAGTGCAACTTCTAACTTGTAAAAATTATATTGTCTGCGTAAATTTGTTTATTTTTTATTATATGGTACTTAAAGTATTTCATTAATAATATGTTGATCACAAATAAGAACATCTACAAAGACATAGAAATTAGTGAGAGATGTGGCCGTTCTCACAAAGATGATGAAATGTCTCATAAATGTCTCACAAGCACAAATGTACTCATCTTATCTCAAATACATATACCAATGGCAATGCTGACGCGGTTCGGTAGTATTATAGGCTTCTTCATGCAAGCTAGTTCAAAAATGTTTTAATTGTATTATTTTCTTAACTCATAATAGCTTCCTAATTCGATTAGAATATCTCATACTTAGTCCCTTAACCCAACACATCACATAATACAAGCACAATATAATCGCCATAATCAATTCAAACATAATTACAGGAAAGTTCTACGAAAATGAGGTTTTACACAGAATGGTTCAAAATTCTGATTCGATGGATTGTACCAAATGTTGGTTCTACATACTCTGCAAGTGCCAAACAAATTCTCTTGTATCAGTATCATATGGGCCAACTAGTTAACTGTCCCAAAACTATTCTTTATCACATGAGGGAATTTGCGACAACCTTCAAAACATTTACATGTTAGATTTTAACTATATTAGATACAAGTTATATCATATCTACAATAATAAGAATATTTGAAAACGGCCTACATCTAGGATTGTTTATGAAGAGAAAAAGATGAATTTTGAACTACGTTTATTGTATTTGAGGTTTTAATACCACTATTTTAGAGTTCCATTATATATCTCATCGGATAACAATTAAATAGTTAAATAGTTTACGACATCCACGTATCATTCAATTTAATAAAAAAGTTCAATTCATTACAGTCTATCCAATAACAAAAGTCTAAAAATTATATTTCAATGTTTAATATTAATTAATCATAATTTAATTAATAATAATTGGTTAATTAAATAATAAATCTAATAATTTTTCACTTGTATGACAATAATAAATTATTAAAATAAAATGATTTTAATATTAAATTTCAATTATAGTCAAATTATTTGTCATTCAAGAGAAATAAACATATAGAATATAGAATGGTAACTTCAAAATAACTCCTACATTTGAAAAATGTATTTTAACTTCTACTACAACATACTAACATATTTTAATCAAAATGATGAGTTACACTACACATAATTTTACTTCGCATATAACATAATTTTTTTTAAAAATGTAATTTTAATCTATCAATTTTAATATAAAATGACCTTAAAAAAAATACATTTATCCTAATATACCGTGAATGATAGACACACTTAACCCAACACGATCAGAGTCGACACTTCAAAACAAAATTCTTCACATAAAATCTACTCATCTTTAACCCTTTAAAACATTAAGAACATGAAAAGGTATATTCCAAAAGAATTCGCCCCTAAAACAACTATTGAGTTGTTTGTTTGTAACAACAATAATAATTTTGTATTCATTCCAACTTCGTTTGATTCTCTCTCTCTTTCTCTAATCGAATTGATTCTATCCAAATTGTGAAACTTGTTCCTTCCTATAACATCGTTCTATGAATATGAATATGAATATAAACACTTCTGCTGCATCATGTTCTTCTTCTATTATCCCTCTTAAATTTCAACGTTTTGCACCATTCCGAGCAAAACCCATTACTCTTTCTTGTACAAAACCACGGTTATGTTTTTCTCAAAGGTCAAAAGCTTTGAAGGGTAGAAAAAGTTTTGTGCTTGAAGCTAAAAACATGGCTATAACAGAGATTGATTCTCATATAGAAGAAGATAAGGAAGAGGGTACTTCTTCATCTTCTTCTTTGGTTGATTCTGAAAATGACAGGAATTCAAGGCCACGTCGAATTGTTCTCTTTGTTGAACCTTCTCCATTTGCGTGAGTGACCGTTTTCTCTTGTTGTTTTTTGTTTTGGATTTGTTCTTCATTTTGCACTGTTTTTTGTAATCATTTATTGAATCAGGGGTGTTTGTTTCATGTTGAAATTGAAACCCTCATTGCAATTGTTTCTTATTTGCTTTTCATTTTATATAGTGTATAAACGCCACAAAGTCAATATAACCAAACCAAGTAGGCATGATTCAATTGCTGTTTTTTTTCTCTCCAAATTTTAGTTTATGCAGCAGTTGAACTGCTTTGTTGGTTTGGTTTGAGTGTTGAATTGGAACCATTTGATGGGTTCAATGTTTTAAAAACCAAAACAGTCATCTAACCGGTTAGACCTCTGAGTCATGGTTCAACTTTTTTAAATCTCTTGAACCCGGACGAAACCACAGTTGAACCACCCAAATAACCGAACTGTAAGCAGTGCTGGTTCATGGTATGGTATGCACAGAGATATTACAATTTTAAAAACTACAGGACAAGATGCTACAATGATACACATGTATATATAATCAAAAGCAGAAATGATGTTTGGAAGTGAGCACAAATAGTTGTATTGTAGACATTATGAAGTTGATATACATTTTGGCCTTTGAAGGTGGCAAAATGTGTCTGCTTTGGTCTTGAAACTTTCAGTATGCACAAAAATTAACTTCCAAGAATGTGTAAAACTCTTCACACAAGTCCATCTTTCTAGATTCCCAAATTCATCCTTTTGTTAACTCCAGTTAATGACACAGTAGTAGCATTAAGTGTATGTGTTGCCAACTTGCCAGAACGGTGGATCTGTATAACAAAAAGATGTATTTGTGAAGTTAGTCGACAGCAAATTCAAGGACTAATTTGTACAGATGAACAATTCCAGGGAGGAAAACAACATAAGTTATCACTTCCATAAACTAAATTGTATTTTAACTTAAATACTATAACTTATCTGATTATAGTTGTATTCCAATCTAAATTGTTATAGAATTTCAATAAATAAATGTATTGAAGTGTATAGTACAGCTATGATCCTAGGACTAGGAGTATTTGAAACATCTCACATGGGTACATTATGGGTATATATAACTAATATTTTGAAGTGTATGTGCTTCATTGATTCTCTCTGCCTTTGCATACATCTATGCAAAGTAATTTGTAATGAAGTAGGATTGAAAATCTGGTAGTTACACCGTACATCAGATAGATTGAGCTGAATTTGTGTTCATCTGTTTTGGATCTCCATTCTATTTGTGCATTCACGCAGGCGCTATCAGAAAAGTTGCATCTTAGCTATTGCATTGTGCTGTGCTCAGACATTTGAATATTTTCTATTATTGCTTAGGAAACGTTACCGAGCAATTACACTACTAGGTTTTCTAGTTTCTGTATTCATTGCAATACAAATCACATCAAACTAAAAAATGTATGAATCCGGATATTTGTTCTTGGCAATGTCTATTTTGCAGATATTTGTTCTTAACAGAATATTTGTTATTGGCGATGTCTATTTTGCAGATATGTCTCTGGATACAAAAACCGGTTTCAGAATTTTATCAAATGCCTTCGTGAAATGGGAGATGAGGTAACTTTTGTACTTGTTATGTGTCAAGGTATGCACATGTTTATTTTCCTTTAATTTTTGGTGTTTTTTGACTTTTCTTACAATATCCCCAATAACTCAAGAAAATCTGGAAAACATAGCTTCTGTGTTGTGAATAATTTTGATTCAATACTTGTCAATTTTTCTTTAATGTTGCATACTAACTACATGTGTTTATTTGTTTGTTGTAGGTGATGGTTGTAACAACCCATAAAGGAGTGCCCCAAGAATTTTATGGAGCCAAATTAATAGGATCTTGGAGGTTGCTAACATTGATCTGTCTAGTTGCTTAGCTCATATCTCTTAATCATCTTTTTGCTCTACTTGTAATTCTAAATTTATTGTTTTTGAATCATAATAAACTGTGTTTTTCTTGTCATGATGAGCTTAACTCTTGTTTTTCATTGTATTCTTTGCATATATTTGTCAACTGTCATTCCCTAACTACATCTTCTGCTAGCATATGTTGTGCATTTATTTTTAAATTTCACTAGTAAGCATTTACAGCATTCCTATTATACTCATTTTATGATTTTTAATGTTCTAATTTCAATTTAGAATGTGAGTAGTTTGACATGCTCTTTAAAAGTATGATTACTACTATGAAGACTAATGATGAAGGCAGTGTGTTTGAGTTACACAATGGCAACTCAATTATATAGAGTTACATGATAATTATACAATTCATAAGTATCTTAATTACCGTAATGACAAGATTCGGTTTTCCTATTTATGTATTTTACCAACGACCATCACTACTATATTTTACACTAATACTTTGCATTTGTACCAAAAACAAATGGGAAATTCAGCTTTCCTTGCCCTTTGTATCAGAACGTACCTCTCTCATTAGCACTTAGTCCAAGAATAATTTCGGAGGTAGCTCGGTTCAAGCCCGACATAATACATGCATCATCACCAGGCATAATGGTTGGTTTTCAATTCTTATAGCTCCTCATTTATTAAATTTTGGTGTTAATAGGGATTGTTGAAGTTGTAGGATTTTAGAGAAAAAGAGGAGAGAAAATAATTAGGGTTTGAATATTATTGATAATAGTTTAATGTTGACTTTACAAAAGATTCAATACTAATCTCAATTTATAGACAAACATAGACTCAATCCTAAATTAGGAATAAATCATAATAATAATGAGAGATATTCTAAGATATCTCTATAATTATAAATTGATCATAGAAAATAACTCAAAATACTCTAATATAATATAGTAGATATTATAAGATATTTTCTAATATTCTAACAGGGATAATGTTGGTGTGAAGACTTATTTGTTACATTTCATGTATGATACTACCTTATTTTCAGGTTTTTGGTGCTCTTATCATTGCAAAACTTCTGTGTGTTCCAATTGTCATGTCCTATCATACCCATGTTCCAGTGTAAGTTTCATATTTTCTAAATATATTTACCATTTTAGATTGTGTGGCTCGTCTGTTAACGATTTTTCTACTATGGCATCATGATATCGGATCTGGTCTACATTAAACTCTTTTTCTATAGGCAAAACGTTAGTGTTTAGTTTGTCAGGGGGATGTGAAATTTTTTAGCAGTAGCAATCAAACTCTAGACTTTCTCAACTCTCCATTAGCATCCCAACCCATATCAATGGGTTACTACACCTTCAGGGATGCTCTATTTTCAATCATGTATTGCTTATGTTTAATGTTACTACGTCTCCAGGTACATTCCAAGATATACTTTTAGTTGGCTGGTCAAACCAATGTGGTTGGTCATAAGTATGTATACTTTCTTTCTCACTTTTTGTGATTTGGACTCAATTTTGTGAGCATACCATAAATTTTGATGTTTCATGTAGAATTTCTTCACAGAGCGGCTGACCTAACTCTAGTGCCATCTGTTGCTATTGGGAGGGATCTTCAAGCAGCTCGAGTAACAGCAGGTGGACTTAGAATCCCTTTATCTAGTCTTTTTATCACTGCTTAGTTGATAACAGAATCTAAATATACATAATACTAAGCGTGCGTTTGTCAATGCAGCAAAATCTAGAGACTGACTTGTTTTGTTTCTCTTGTTTATATCTAGCTAACAAGATTCGTCTCTGGAACAAGGGCGTTGATTCTGAAAGTTTTCATCCTCGATATCGTTCGCATGAAATGCGATTAAGACTAAGGTTTGAAACTTTGGTAATTTTTTGTTTTTTAAAAGTTCTGGTAATGATTGGTTTTCATCTTATTCTTACAGCAACGGTGAACCTGAGAAACCTTTGATAGTTCATGTTGGAAGGCTAGGAGTTGAAAAGAGTTTAGATTTTCTCAAAAGGTAGTGAACTTTATCTTGCAGTTTGCTTAACTTGAGGTTGTAACTAAAAATCTAGAATATAAACTAGAACCACATGGTTTGACAGGCTCATGGATAAGCTTCCCGAAGCTCGAATTGCTTTCATCGGGGATGGACCATACAGGTGACTTATTATGACACGTCTCTACTTTTAACTAATTGATTTCAATGAATGAACACTTTTTTATTCTTACCTCTTCCATTTCAGATCATGTAATGGCTAACTTTCATCATGAAAAGGATTTTCTTGTTTCATATTTAAGGTGCATTTGGATTGGTATATAAACTATTATTTGGACTTATATATTGGATAACACTTGACGGAGTGTTTGGTTGAACTAATCGAAACAGCTTATGACATGTTCACAAGTTGTTTTAAACTAATTTCAATAAACTCTTCAGGATAACATATGGAAACAATTTATACAAAAACAATTTGACTAAATTTTCTCTTTGATTATTGAATTACCTTATACATAAGAACTTATATGATGTGTTTATCTTATAAACGCTTAATTAAGTTGTTTGTCCAAACACACCCTTATTCTCTTTCTTTTGAGTATTTGGGAGAGATTGCACCATTGCCTATGGCGATTTCAGTCCACCTCTCAATATTTTTTATTTATATATCATTTTCCTCCTTCTCTAGATAAAGCGGTGAATATACATACTTTGGCAACTTTTAGTAGTCTTAATTTTTTAACTGCTAGGGTTGAGCTGGAGAAAATGTTTGAAGGCATGCCCGCAGTCTTCACCGGAATGTTAGGAGGGGAAGATCTCTCTCAAGCATATGCTAGCGGAGACGTATTTGTCATGCCTTCGGAGTCAGAGACACTCGGACTAGTTGTTTTGGAGGCCATGTCTTCGGGTATCCCTGTGGTGGGAGCACGCGCCGGAGGCATTCCAGATATAATCCCTGCGGATCAAGAAGGTATAACTGGCTATCTCTACAATCCAGGCGATCTTGAAGACTGCTTGAGTAAATTGAAACCACTTTTGCTCAACAAAGAGTTGAGAGAAACCATGGGAAAAGCCGCGCGTGGTGAGATGGAGAAATATGATTGGAAGGCGGCCACGCGAAAGGTTCGCAACGAACAATACAATGCTGCCATTTGGTTCTGGCGCAAGAAAAGAGCTACACTATTGAGACCTTTACAATGGATGGCCAAACGTGTTTTCCCATCACCACAAGTTAACTATAGATAATGCAAAAAAAACCTCCTAATCTTAGGATTGTTCCTTGCTTGGTTTGGATTCATACAAGACTTGTATTCTTTGGGATGAATATGTAGTTAGTTGATTGAGTGTAATGCATTCATTTTTCTGAATATATTGTAGCTTACAATATGGTGTGATGTGTTGCACCTAATCTTGTGCCATTGTAAAGTGGATAAAGATTAAAGTTTAAAATCCTTCACATCCCTATTCTATCTATTTTGTACTTTTGATATTTTATTTTGAATTTTTAACTAATTGCTACCGATTTTTCAAAAATGAGAATCTGAGAAAAAAAAATTGTTTTAAATGAAGAGTAGTTTTGAGTAGTTTTTTTTTTAATCATTTCGATCCATGATTCTTCTTACACAGACACAATAATTTTTGTTGAATTTTTAAAAGGTAATATCTAAATTATTGAATTTTTATTTTTTAAATATTCCAAACCATCAACATATTTTGTGGCAGCTCCTTGTCATCAAATATCTTACTCATTTCTTCTGCTTTACTTCTATAACTCTTTCCTCCCTCCTTTATCATCACTAATCTCAATGCCTTAGCCATTGAATCCCTAGTGATTTTCTCAGTATGATCATTTCTTTGTACCTTCACACCTACCATTTTTTTCTTCCATATGTCTAGCAATTAGGATTTGACTTTTCTAAAGTAAGCAACTCACTTTAAAGAATAAAGTGACTAATATCAATCATTGATCATCAAATGCATAGTTGAGACTCTTCACATGCATGACTAATCCTATGTGATTATAATATGATTCATTGATTCACTCATTTTATCAATCTTTCACTTTAAATGAGTCAAATTCTTAGCAACTAAACTTTGTTCATCTTGAAAAGGTAACATAATGAGTGAACATCCAACTTTAAGACTCTCAATCAATGAACTCCAACCACATATTGAGTTAAAGTGTGAATGGTGAAGTCATACATCGATTATAAATGAGTTACATGTTGGATAGATATAAGAGATTATTTATAAACTCATTGCCTTAAAGTTTTAGGCGGAGATGTGGTATCAAAATCTCTTGTGGTCCCAAAGCATTTGATTTGTTGTTACTCACTCGACACACCAACATCATATTAAGTCAAAAATCCACCAATTGACTCATGAGCTAAGATTCTAAATTGTGGTGCCCAATTACTCCAAATTAGTCCATTCTTATTTGACTAATTCTCAACTAAAAAGCTTTCATTTTTATCATGGTTCTTCACAATCCAAAGAAAGGGAAAACTCGATTACTCTAATCCTTTAGCTAACTCAATAAATTCTTCATCACTTAATGTAACCTCACCAAATGCTACATTAACCACTTATCTTTTTTCTTGTTTCCCTAACCACTTGAGGATTTACACCCATTTTCATATTTCTTGTTGTTGTTTATTCATTGAATTGTAGGAAAGGTAACAATAATATGAATCAAATACATCAATTTTTGTAGAATAAACCATAACGCGTTTGTCGCTTATAAAAAGAATCGGAGTTAGTATATGCTTAACATGCCAAGCTTAGATAGTATTGGTGGTAACCAATAAGGTGCAAAACCATATATGATACATTAAAGATGGGATTTTTCTAAAAAAATTAGTCAAAGGTTATTGAAAACCATCAAATGCATTATTGAGATATAGAACATGTAAGAAATTTTATTTCTAAGTGTTGGTCTTCCATCAATTATAAAAATTTGGTTCAATAATATTTTGACAAGTTCTGAAATATCTATCTTGTGATCAATAGATAATAGACATCACATGATGAGTGTGTTTGAATAATGTAGCATATAGTTGAATAATTCGTGATTTATAGAATCATTTCAACTCTTCGTGAAAATGTATGATTTGATACATTATAACTATTCATGAAAGATTGGTAAAACCATTGTAATTTTACCATATGTCCCCTCTTCACTTTCTCTTTAAATATGTCTTGGGACATGTGTAGAATATTATATATTTACCCATCAAAGTTGAAAAAGAAGGGGAGGAAGATCATGTCTTATATAATTGTCATCCAAGATCATTCAAGAACATCACACCAACCACAAGAGGATAGACTTAAAGAGATTAGTATTCTCTCACTTCTTTTTAACATTGTATATGATGTCCTAAATTCATGCAATTAGATCCTGGACTAATTGTTGATGACATAATATCTAAATATGATATATGTTTATTGTGATGTATAATATATTATAATATGTAATATTAGAGTACTGTCATTTAATTTCTTACATAATGTGTTGTGGAAAGTCTATTGTAATTTCTTAGAGCATCTTCAACGGTAGTCAAATGAGTTCGTCCGCCAGCATGTAATTACTTAACTTCCAGTTCTTTGTGAGTTCACTGTTGGAGTTATGCCAATGTGTCATCACGGTAATGTCAGAAAGGAACGGTGCTTCATAGCAGTTACCTTTTTTTTAAAATTATTTTACATATAATAATAAATATATCACGGTTAGTGGTAGACCTTATCTACTTTCACAATTTAATAATAATATAATTATAACCGCTACATTTTATTAATTTATTAATAATAATAAATTTATCATTTTTTATTAATTTATAGCTATTAAATTAATTTTTTATTTTAATTTTAAATTAAAATAATATATAATAATATTAATTGGAATATTAAAATTAATATTTTAAGTTATAATAAAATTGAATATAAATAAAATATTAATGCATAAATTAAAGTTAAGGAATATAATATAATTTTTAAAAGTTAAACAATAAAAAAGAAATGAGTTGGTTGAGAGTGATGTGACATAGTAGAACCTATTTAAATGGATCATGTTGAGTTCACCGTTAGAGTAAAAAATGAATGAGTTGCTTCAAGATGATGCGGCACAATAGACCCCATTTAATAAAGTCATATTGAATTCACCGTTGGAGATGTCCTTATGGGAATTCTCTATATGGGGAAGTGGTAGTTCTATTAAATCTATCAAAGTTGTAAATTTAGAGCTAGTTTAGGGAGGCATTTGATGTTTCTAGGTGTGAAAATTTTGTGACCCTTTTGAGCTTTGAGTTTGGCGAGCTCAAAGAATGGACTTACGTGAGCAAAAGCAAGCCATGGAAAAATAGCTATGTGAAACTTCATAGGTTGTTCTTCCATGGTTGAATTCCATTGGTGTTTGAGGTATGTATGGCATGTAAGTATAATTTTTTGAGACTTATCTTACTTTTGAATATTTGTGAGTAGTTTATCTATCCCTTACCATAGAAGTAAATTTGCAAGTGGTATCTACAATTTAATGTTTTCTTTACTTACAAATCTTCTTATGTGACTAATTTTTATTGGTTGATTGATAAATTACCCGCAAATATTCAAAGATAACCTAGAAAAAACCATAATTTTATATATATGGCATATGATGAGTCAATTGGTATTAAATTGGTTTGGGCAGGTGGCGTCTAGAGTGGGAAACTACCTCATATGGTCCATGAAAGATAGAATGGCTTTGAAAACAATGGTCCGTGATAGATAAAATTGTTGTCCATGCAGATATAGAGGTTTTGTCTCTGAAAAAATAAAATAAATATTCGTTTTAGTTTCTACAAAGTTTAAATTCAATTTCTTGGATACAAAGTTCTGACAGTCGGCCACGCCCAATCACCTTTAAATTATTAATGATTAATAAATTATAAATTATAATATTAATTTTTTTTAAATAATGAAATTATTTAAAAAAAAATAGAGGTTAAGTAAATTCTTTTAATAAAATTCTATTTATAATAAGAAATTATTATTTAAATGATGTTTTTTCAAAATAATAATTAATATATTATAAATTATGTTTTTTAAAAAACATTCTTTAAAATCATAAATTTAAATCAATTTTTAAAATAATAAATAAAATTACTTTTAGAATTAATTATTTAAAATAATTAAAAAACTGTTTTTTAAAACAATTTTATGTTAAAAAAAATAGTTTTTTTTATCAAACAATATATTTTTGAAACTAATATAAAAATATTTTCTTAAAAGTATGTATTTTAAAATAAATAAAAGCAATTTATTCGCTTTTATTATGTAATCCATTGAATTTTAAGAAAAAAACGTTGAATAGATTAGATCCAATTCATTAACTTTTATTATGTAATAGATGGATTTATAGTTAGACAAGTGATGTATAAATGGATGTAATTGTTACCTCAAACCTATAATTTGATGTAAAGTGTGCCTAAATCCACGGAAATTTATTAAACCTATAATTTGATGTAAAGTGTGCGGAAATTTGTACCAAGTGTCCTGTTGTAGGACATCCCATATGATTTCTAAAAAGAAATGTGTTAGGGTTATGAGCCAGTTGATTTGTGATTGAGGGATCAACATTTGAGCTGAGCGTGTATTCTTGGTTTAAACGACTTATGATGTTTACTCACCTCAAATGTTGTTATGTTCTAGTTCGAAAATCTTCCACACTTAACTATAAGATGGACTGAGATGGTCTAAGTCCGACAAAGAATAAAATCCGTATTTATATGTAAGGCTTTTATAGCCAAGTGTCCACAATAGATTTGTTATAATCGTAGTACTTCAATTTTGTCGGACCAATTAAAAAAATTCCAAAACAATAAATAAGAATATGTTTAATAAATCTTTTGTAGTTATTATTATATCTAAAAAAAATTATTTTATAAATTTGATTCAATTTTAAGTTCATATTTATGGATTTTCGTTACATTACATTAAACACACACAAAAAAAATTAAAAAAAAAAAAAAAAAAA
>JBBPBT010001034.1:768694-779700 GCA_037974875.1 Cicer bijugum
AAAATAAAAAAAAAAAAAAAAAAAGTGGTCATTATTTCTTATGCTACAAGCAAACGACTTCCTTTCTTTATTTTTTATTTATTCTAATAAGGTTATTATTTTCAGCATTTATATCCTCAATAAAAAGATAAACTACTTTTTCCCTAATTATATGAAGTTGCTTGATTTTTTCAACAATACAATTAAAAAAACTCAAAACTCATATTTATCTCATGGACATACAAATTTATTTGAGCTTATGAATTGAGAAAAAAATCAATTTTTTTTTACTAAAAAAAAAAGTTGTTAAGGGAAAACCTTTACGAGAGAAAACTAAGGATAAAGAAAAAGAAAAAAGAACAAAACTATATAAAATCTTTTTTTTAATATAAAGAAGATAAATAAATGTAATAATAAAAGTTAAAACCAAAATATATGAGTAAGAAGAAGAGAAATAGATGTTAAAACCAAAATAAAAAGTTCAATAGTCATTGTATCATCTTTTCCCCTTTCCCCTTTCTCTCTTCCTCTTTGTCAACATCTTTTCTTTTCTTCCTCTCTCTCTTATTTCTTCCTTTCTTTTTCTTCTTTTCCCTTTGTGTTCCTGACTCCCTCTTTTCTTATGCCACCCTGTTCTTTATTTTCAGATTACTTATCTTTATTTTTTATTTATTTATTTTTGAGTAAAGATCCATTTTAATTCTTCAAAAATTTTGAGAGACCCAATTTAGTTTTTGAGAAAAATAAAATCAATTTTTAGTCCCTAAAATAAATAAATCGATTCAAATTAGTCCCTGAGAAATTTTGAAAGATCCACATTTTTCTCCATTATTAGTAGTATGTGAAATTTATTTTTATTTATTTTTTCAATAATTTATAATCTAATTGTTATTATTTTATTTTTTATTCAATTATTAATTTGAAAAGTATATATGAATATGACATAATTTATTTAATTTGACTAAATAATTTTGCTAAGAATTTTAAAAAAATAAAAACGAATGCTAATAATAATGACATGATTTATCTATTTTTAGAAAACAAAAATAATAAAGATATTTTAAATTAGTTAACCTCTCAAATGTTAGTTAGTGAGAAAAACTATCTAAATCTCTAGGATGTTATTAGGTTAGGTTAACAATGTAGTTAATAGCTACTTTATGTTAGAAAAAAAAAAGAATATTAAATCATAAATAGTGTGCAAGAGAGGGGAAGGAACTTGCTTCTCACTCCGTTCAAATTTTAGTATGTTATCTCTATGAATTTGACTTATTAATATTTTTACTTTCTTTCTATGATTCATTTTGATATTTGAAACAATGATTTTTTATGTAAAATTTATGTTTGTAAATTAAAATATTAATTTTTATGGTAAAATTGTTACTAGTCAAAAAACTGATTTTTTAGTAAATTACTTTATGATGATGGATAATTATGAAAATGGTGTTTGATATTATTATTATTATTATTATTATTATTATTATTATTATTATTATTATTATTATTATTGTTGTTGTTGTTGTTGTTGTTGTTGTTGTTGTTGTAACATAGATCGACTAGAGCTGCTTGTAATATTTGAACAATATTTTTGAGTATGACTAGGTAACCAACATAGTCCACATTTTCTAGACATTTTTTCTCTAATGTCTATTTCCATTGTAATATGGGTACTATTTAGATGACATTTTTTAATTTTATGCATTTCAAGATTGTGATACACTGTTGCACCTTCATATGGGAGCCAACATTCTCTATTAGGTATAAATGGAAATTATTCTCCCCTATATCAAGGTGAAACTGTGTATCACAATTCTGAAATGCGGATAATTTAAAAAAGTCGTACAAAAATAGTACTCGTATTAGTAATGAAATGGACGTTAGACAAAAGGATCAAGAAAATATGGACTATGTCCGTTAATTGGTCGTATTCGAAAGTATTGTCCAAATGTTACTGACAACTCTAGTCAATCTATGTAATTTTTATAAAATTTGTATTGTTATTTTTTATAAATAAATTTTAATAAATTATATAGTTATATTTTTTTTTTCATAAAATTTAAAAAGAAAAAAAAGATGTATTTCAAAAGACGACTTATATTAAGAAGTGGGAGAAAATGTTAGTAGCATGAATTGAACTATGAACTTTGTAAGTATATCTCATTCGGTGTCACTTTTGGTCAACCATTGAGTTATTCCTATCGAGACTTTAAAAAGAGGTGTAACATGAAGATTTTTCAGGAAGTCACTCGTTTTAGTACTACCCCACTTCAAGGTTGTTTTTGAGAATTTGAGTTTCCAACACGAAGTTTAAATTTAGTGTCCTATTTTTTTTATAGTTCTTTATTTATTTATTTTGTTTCTAGTTCTTTATTCTTTTTATACATAATATAATGATAATAAATTTCATTATGTTTGATGCAATATTATTTAATTTGTTATATTTTATTATACATACTAATCAATTCATCTTGAATCTTATTATTAAGATAATGATAATGAATTTTATTATATTTGACATGATCAACATATTTTATATTTTGGTATAACAAAATTCCATTTAGCAACCATCTCTAAGAAGATAAATTTGTTTTGAGATAAGAGTAAGGACAAATAATTGTTAGTAAAAGAGATTCTTATGAAAAATAATCTTATTTTTTTTACTCTTCTACACAAACTTGAGAGATTATGGAGTAACAAGACTATGATTGAAAAAGACAAAATTTTAATTTTTTAGAGTTTTAGTTACAGGAGTAGCATAAAAAAAAACTTCCATCATTTTTAGTACATATTAGAATATTGGACCTAGATTTTTAGAAGAAAAATAATTGAACTACTTAAACTTTGATATTTATTACTATATAATTTTTCACACTACATTTTCTATACTATAAAAATAATTTTTTGGTGTCTTTGAAAATTTAAGATCTATACAGTCGTACATCCTAAACATATTTAGAGCCGACAATGTCCCACCTAAACACGATTAAGTGTGGAACTCTGGTGAGATTCAATTCATTAATGCTAATATGATCTTCACATTTAAGATATAAGAAAGCCAATGGGAAGAAAATGCTTAGATTCTTAAGGAGAGAACAAAGTGAAAGTGGAGAAAGTTCAGCAGCATGAGATGCTCAGTCGATGACCTTCAATTTCATCGATTGTCATGATTCCACATCAAAATCAGATTGCCCCTTAACTCATATATATGGCCTATATGGGAAAGGATTCCCTCCCATGGAAATCCCTCATTGAACAATCTACACGCTTAATTATAGTTTTAAATATTTTAAATTTTGCACTTTTTAATTTTGTAGGACTAGGATTTAATTGGACTCTCCATTTGGTGGGTAATGCACATGAATATTCCACTTTCATTTTCACTTATCTAAAATGTCTCACTTTAAAAACAAAATACTAGATTGACCTACTTTTTCTTCCTTATATATGATCGCATGCATGTCCATGTCACGATCATCATTTTTTTCCACTCCAGATGGTCGCACCCCCAGGATGCGACCTTGTAATGTCATATTGCTTTTTATTTATTAATTATATTTACTATTATTAAATAATTTAAAAATAATAAAAATATTTAAAAATTCAAAATAATATTATAAATAATAATAAATTTAATAACATTATAAATTTAAATAATAATAATAATAACAATAATAAGAAAATTATATTTACTATTATTAAATAATTTAAAAATAATAAAAACATTTAAAAATTCAAAATAATATAATGAAAAATTATTTAATTTTTATCATTAATGAAAAATTAAATTATTCAGTTTTATAATTAGTGTAATAATGCATTGTCTATTGTTTTAATATAGGTTACTCAATCAACGAGTCTACATATCGATACTACTGCAGAGAAATTGGCATCGAAAACCCAGAAGCTTTGAAATGGTTAGACAATATACCGCGACAAGATTGGATTCAAGCATTTGATGGAGGTAGCCGTTGGGGTCAGATGACTACCAACCTTGTGGAGTCGATGAATGCAGTATTAAAAGGACCACACAACCTTCTCATCACTGCTTTGGTCCAATCAACATATTATAAAAGTGGTACACTATTCCCAACCATGACAAAACAACACGCATCCATTTTAGCTTCTGGTCAGGTATACACAGAAACATGCATGACTTTTATGAAATCGGAAATACATAAACCCAATAGTTATAGAGTCGATAGTTTTGATCGGAGTAACCATACTTTCATGGTCCACGAGACAGTAGTTCCAAGAGAAAGGCGACCAATTGGTCATTTTAGTGTAAATCTTTCTACCAAGTGGTGTGATTGTGGAAAATATCAAGCTAAACATATGCCTTGTTCACATGTGATAGCAGCATGTTCTAGCATCAAATATGATTATTAGAGCCTTATACCTGATATGTACAAGGTGGAAACATTACTAAAAGTCTACAGTGAAGCATTCCAACCCATACCAAACGAAAGATATTAGCCACAATATGAAGGTGTTAAGGTGTGTCACAATCCACTAATACGGAGAGTCAAGAAAGGTCGCCCAAAGACCACATGCATTAGAACAGAAATGGACACTAGAGATAGTGTTCAAAGAAAGTGCGGATTATGTCGGATATCTGGTCATACTAAGAAACATTGTCCAAACGCTGCTCGCACATCTACTCAAAATTAATGTATTTTTTCCTTTTAATTTAATGTATTTTTAATTTAATGTATTAATATAATTTTCTTATTATTGTTATTATTATTATTATTTAAATTTATAATGTTATTTAATTTATTATTATTATTATTATTATTATTATTATTATTATTTTTGATGATATTATTTTGAATTTTTAAATATTTTTATTATTTTTAAATTATTTAATAATAGTAAATATAATTTTCTTATTATTGTTATTATTATTATTTATTATAATATTATTTTGAATTTTTAGATGTTTTTATTATTTTTAAATTATTTAATAATAGTAAATGTAATTAATAATAATTACAAAAAGCCGAAAAATAAAAAACAGCATTGCCTTACAAGGTAGCATCCTTGGGATGCGACCATCTAAAGAGTAAAAAATTGGTGATCGTAACATGAGCATGCGACCATGTTTAGGGGAGAAAAAATAGGGCAATCTGATTTTTTTTTTCTAGAAGTGGGGCATTTTGGATAACTGGGAAACAAAGTAGGATATACACGTGGATTTCCTAGAGTATTCAGTCTCGACTTATATTGCCATCAATAATAGTTGACTCATTTACTATTTATCCATTTTAGTATAGTGAATCGGGTGGTAACTCCTTTGGATGTTTGATATTAATTATTTATTTTATTTTTTAATTTTCGTCTATTTTAAATTAATTCATTTTATATACTACTCTAAAGATGGGAGTAGGTCAAACCAGATCAGGCTTTGAAAGGTCTGATTTGGCATACGAATTATTTTTTAGGTCTAAGTTTGACATACGGTCTATCATAGGGTTTTTTTTGTTTGGCCTGACCTTTTTAAAATTTTGGTCTGGCATAGAAACCTATTTAAAAGTCTTATTCATATTAAAATATTTAAATGCTCTACTAATATCACATGATATTCTCCACATATCAATATCAATGTATATATCTATATATATTAAACAAAAAATATTTTTTCTAACAAAATAATTTAAAAAAAATATAAAACAAACATCCTTTAAACCCTAAAAAATAATTTTTTATTTTAAATAATAGATTTTTTTTCTGAAACAGACGCACATATTATTATCTCTTAAACAAATATGAAACGATTGCTAAGTGATTCACTAATTGAACGACGACCGAATATGAAACGACTATCAAATATAGATCGTTACCGAATATGCAACGACTATTTAATATCGAATGATTAGTGAGTGATCGTCTAATTGATAGAATTTAAAATAGGAAATAATATTATTAATATACTAATAAAAATAATATTAATAAATAATAAATTATTTATAGGTCAACCTATCAGGTCTAATAGGCTTTTTTTATAAGCCTAAAATAAACAAACTTTAAAAATAGTTTGGGCTTAGCCTTTTTATTAAATTGGTCAGACCAGGGCATAAGTAGGCAAGACCATAGGTCCCTAATGGACGGCCTAGCCTATTCTATCTATATACTACTCTCATGAGTGAACTATTTAAAAATAAAAATAAAAAAATTGTTCTAAAATCAATTATTCTTTATATTTTAATTATTGTTTTCAATTATATTTTTAATTTATACATGCATTCTTCTAAATTTATTGCATTAGTAGTGATATTGAATATATCAATAATTAATAAAGATAATTTAATAAATATATTATTATTTTTATTTTATAAATGAATTTTTCATTGTAAGACGAAAATAATATCTCTTTTAAATAAAAATATATATTAATTCTTCTCTTTCTTCATTAATTTTCAATTTTTTTTCAACTCCACTCAAATTAATTAGAGTTTAATATATCTTCACAAAATTGAGATTCTACTTCTAAATCATGAGTGAATTTATAAAATGAATACAAAATATTAATTTTTTAATTTTTCTGATTTAATATAAACTATGCCATAATCTTAATCAACTAAAAGTAAATTTTTTAATAATTTAAAAATAAATTTATTAATTTAAGAAATCAACTCTTTAAAAAGTCTTTTCAAAATAAAAATAAAAAAAACAAACAAAAAAAACAACAACTCTTTAAAAAGTGGAATCAAGGGAACCAAGTACTTTTATGCCACTTTGAAGAAATGCTATGTGACTCAACAATTGAGGACCAAGCATATGGTGACATGGCCTTAGTGTCCAAATCAATTGCTTCCACTTGCCTTAAAAAGAACGTTAGTGAATGATTCTTCACTTTGATCATTCATCATTCCACCCATTGAAGTTCTTTTTCACTATTAATATTCTCCACATCAGATCCACATAACCACATGTTGGCTAACTCAATATATATAAAGAGAGAGAGAATATCAAAAGTAACTGGTGGGCTTAATTAGGACAACTCATAAAACAATGAATTCTTACACATTTGTGGACTTTCACCCTAGCATCTTTATGTCCACCAAGTTGTAGAACTAATGGTCTCAAGATATTATGCTTCAAAGTAAATGCTTGAGAATCAAAACCTTGAGTTTGGATCCATGCGGTCATAACCAAGCATATCGGAGATCGTCTGATCTTGATCAGACGGTTAAGAAATAAAATAGTTTATAATTCTTAAAAATTAAAAATTTGGATCTTTATTTTTAGAGCATTCGATTTTAATCAGATATCCCTGTGGGCCGACATTACAATATTGTGCAATTGTGATCGCACGAGATCCAAATTCAGTATATGCCTAACTTTTGACTCCTAAACAATTTTAAAGAGTGGTTGCATCGTGATCCTTGATATGTGAAATGCAGGTTGAATCATGATCTCTTTGTGGTCATAAAAACATCAAAAGTCTTTTAAGTTACGACCCAAATAGAACTTTTTCAAAACCTTGGTCTTAATATTGACTTGTAAAAATTAGCAACCCAAATATATATTTTTACTACAGATTACACAAATAGTACATCAACATGATTGGAGCCTTTACATAATTCCTTGAGTGAACTTGGAACTACATATTATTTAAATCACATCTCATAAAAAGTTGAGAGATAACTCAACTAGCTCAGAGCATTATGCAAATAACTCAAGTCCGTGTAGGAAGATGCTCACTCAAATTTTCTAAGTACAATCAAATTTCCAAACATGTAATCAGCAAAATCATATCACACATGTCCAAACTTCACTTCTGTTTATCAAACTAGTGCCAGAAATTTCATATCATAAACAACATAAACTAATCTCTCTTCATAGATTCTAATTACTAGGGACTAATCTATGAAGCAATCCATCATCACTGAAAAAGTTTTAGAATTTTAGTACCTTAAAAACTCTAAAGCCCTGCATCATATGCACAGTTCATTGATGCTGCATTTGCAAGATAGTATCAAAAGGTAGTGAAAACTGGCATCCATGTTGAATGCCTCGGAGTACATTACGCCCCGGCGGTTTCGATTCGTGTGACGCAATCCCACACAACGGTGCCACAAACATGTTTCCTTTAGTTGTTGAATTGAAAACAAATGGCATAGCCTCCTCATCTTGTAATTTCCAGTCATATTCCTGCTTAATCATGCTAGACAATTTATGATTCTTCTGCGGATTTGGAGGAGAAGGCATGCTACCGTCCAATGAAGGAGATTTTGTTTCTGGGAGATTGACGACTGTGATATCATGGATACTTGATCTCCGCTTATCCTTCCCTCCTGTTACTTGTCTGATGAAGTACTTCTGAGCATGACTTGCAACTTGAGTAGGTGTCCTTGTGGTCACAAAATTCCTAGAGATGTTTCTCCAATCTCCCTTACCATACTTCTTCAGACCCAGAAGAAATTGCCTGCGGTTTGGTCAACAAGCAAATATTCTATTTATAAAGTAGCCAAAGAGCAAAAAACACAGGATTTGAGTCAGATATCAAATGCAAGGAACCAACAAGAAAAGCATTTGTCAAAGCATAACCATAAAAAAATTAACTACAAACTGATTTATAATAGCTCAAACCAACAATAAAAGTTAACTCTCAAAAGGTGAAAAGCAAAAGCCTATAACAAAACATCTTAATTACAATGTTTCTTGCTACCTAGATTATTTGAATCGTCGATAAATTGAGTGAATCACCAATTTAGACCATGAAATCACAAGAGATAGGTAATTTGAACCATGAAATCAACGAAATTTTAAAATAACCTCTGATATTAAAAATCTTCGATCATACTAGTATTTCCAGTACAATTTCATAAACTAAATTAATCAAACCAAAAGAACTAATGTGGTGGACGATTTTCAACTTCAAGATTCATTTCAAAATTTCATTAATTTCAAGGACAAAATCACCTAAAGCCTACAACTTCAATAACTAAAACACTGATTCACTACATAAATTTGAACATTGATCTAAATTGATGCACAACATACATACTAATCAAATCAACAAATTTATGTATGATATGAAATTACCTATGCTCCTCTTCGGTCCATGGCACACCTTTCTTCCTTTCCTGCTCAGTCGGCCGAGTCGAAGCACCCCTTTTCCCACCAACACTACAAAATTGCTTGAACTCGTCAAATCCTTGATTGTTAGCCCAATCCAATGTGAAAGAACTAGTGGTATAACCAGGAACAGGAATCAAACCAGCTTCAATAACACAAACATCTTCTTCAAGCTCCCTATACTGTTTAATCACATCACCAACAGTTTTTCCAGGAATCATCTCAGCAACCCTTATCCATCTATCAGGAGTATCCTTATCATAATAAGCTAAAGCATTCTCAAACAGCTTGTTCTCTTCTTGTGTCCATTTTGCACCTTTGTTTTCTTGAAACAACCAATTGGAATTTTGGATATATGAGGATGGTGAAAGAACTTCAATTTCGCTATTCATTTTTCTAGATGATAAAAACATATCCAAACAATATAATATAATCTAACTCTTCATCTCTCTCTTACAAAGAGAAGTTCAAAGAGAGAGAGAGAGAGAGATAAGGCACAAAAGTGAAACTTCTTACTGCCAGAGAAGCATATAATCAAAAGGCATATGGGAAGAATCTGCTGCTTATTTCAGCTACCCACAAAACTTAGGAATCTAAAAAAGGACTTTTTTTCCAAAATCCAAGGAAAAATTCCATTTTTCAAACAAATGGTGTGCAAAGTTGAAACTTTCATAAAACTAATCAGATCTAAAAGAGTGAAAAGAGAAAAGGTTAAAAAGAAAGAAAAAAAAAAAACCACATCAAAATTTAGAAGACTGACACCAACCCATTAACCAAAAGGGTTTTAGAGTAACTGGGTCAGTTCCTAAATGCAAAAAAGATACATATTTTACATAAGTATGATTGTGGAAGCTTAATAGAACAAAAAGAATGAAGAGGGGAATTGAGACAGGGAAAAAGGTATCAACTTTAAGGTGAAAATAAGCATAAGTTGTGGTTGTGAAAGTAGCAGTGTAGGGGAGTGGAAGTAGTGAATAAAATGTGTTAGTTCTTTGTAGTGATTGAAAGACAGCGATCTGTGGAACAGAAAAGAAGAGTGAGAAAGAGAGGTCAAAGGGGTGAGTTGTGATTGGTTTAGGCAATGTTTCTAGTGGCTTAGGAATTATTTGGTCTTTTTAAATTATTATTAGTTAATTTTGGGAGCCACTTTAGTTCACTTTTGTTTGAGGCAAGAAAACAGAACAATGGGTAATTAACATCAGTGATGAGAGAATAGATAACATGACCCTCCACTATGAAAACAATTAGTTTGAATCTGGAGTTGCCTACTCCCTTTGTCTCATATGAAGAACAATAATGGGCTAGAAAAATCAGAAGATAAATAAAAATAGATCATGGATGTATCTGACTAAGGGAGTATTTGAGATCATTGAATTTTGTCTATAATAAATTAACTTTTAATCATTTGATCTAGTGGTAAAAAGATAGATATTGAATCTGATAGGTTGTAGATTTGATCTCATTAGTGTCGTTGAAAGGAGTTATAAGATTTTTTCTACTAATAAAAAACCTAAAAAACTTTAATTAAAGTGGCTTACAAAAGTATAACAATGGATTAATGTAGTTTAGGGTGTAGCATTAAGGGAATTATGTATCAAGTATAATGAGTTTTAAATTAAAAGGATGGGATGACTAAATTTTAATAATACAATTATACATGGATAATGAAGTTGCTTAAGTGACATATGATCATTTTAAAAAGTTATAACATTTATGCATAATTATATGGTTAAGATTTAGTTATCTCACTATCTCATTTTAAAAATATCTCATATTCTCATGGCATCAAAATTCTATTTCATTTTAAAAATCATCTCATATTCTCATAGCATCAAAATTCTAAAGGTTGTAGTTTTATTTACTTGTTGTAGTTTTAATGGTAATCAAAATGAGATAGTGAGATAACTAAATCTTTATGTTACTATTAGTGATAAGAATTTGAATTC
>JBBPBT010001034.1:788203-829253 GCA_037974875.1 Cicer bijugum
TGTTTTTTTATTCTCATATTTTTTGTTGTTTTGTTTTGATTCTTGTTAAAAAATTTAACTTATCTTATTCTGATAGTTTGTGTTGTTGTACTCAAGCTTTCTTCTTTGTAGTTTCTTCTTTGTAGTTTGTTTTTAAGTAATTGTATTTTTTATTATCTTTGTGTTTTTTTATTAGTTTTTTTTATTCTTATGGTTTTTATTATGTTTAGTTATTAAATCAGATTTTTACTATGAGGGTTAGTGTTTAATTATGGTTTTTAAAATGTTTGTTGTTTGACACTTTTAGCTTTTTTTTTTTTTGGTTAAGTTATTTAAGTGGTTTCTAAATTTTCTCTTTTTCGTTTTTGGAGAATTAGTGAGGGTTCTAGCTTTAGAAGATGGAGCAAGGAAAGGGTAACAATCAAGGAGGAGAACAAGAAGTAATGGAGCAACATCATTGTAAATTTATTGCGTTTAATTATGTATGTTGATGCTTAATATGTATGCTTGTAAGTGTTATATGTTAAATTTTTAACTGATTTATGCTTAGTATGTATGCTTGCAACTATTTTTTGTTTAATCAATATATTTTCTTTATGCTTAATTTGTATATATGTTTCAAGTTTAACTAATATCCTTGATTGCAATTATTTTATGCTTAATTAGTATGTATCATTTATGTTTAATTTGTATGTATGCATTTATGTTTATCGTGGATCCCTATATGATACTATAGAGGTGGGTATACCGTGTAACTTTACTATATCCTTATAGTAGAGCTCAACTAGTCTATCTAAACTATAAGTTGTTTTAATTGGTAGAAAATGAGCTGATTTGGTCATTTGATCAACTATCACCCAAATGACATCAAAATCCATAGATATCATATCCCATTTTCACTTAGGAATTTCTAATGGTTGTAACAATCCTGAAGGCTTTTGGTGCTCAATATTAACCTTCTGACATACTAGACACAAACACCAAAACCCGTACATTTTTCTCAAATTGTGATACATTTTAGTTATTCATGGGTGCATTGTGAACTTAATGTTATGAGCTTCCTCTAAAATCTTATCCTTAAGACTCCTCTCCTTAGGAACAATGATCTTATCCTTAAACAATACTAAATCGTCACCAAATAAGGTATAGTTCTCCTTGTCCACAAGAGACTGCAATATTTTAGCTAATAGGTGTTCATTTTGTATTATCCCTCTCAAGTTATTACTAGTTTCTAGCCTATTCAGATTCAAGCTTAAAACATTATGGGACACACCCAAATTCATATCTCTAAACTCCTGTATTAGGCTTGTCTCTTGTACCATCATACAAGCTACACGTAAGGATTTTCTATTTAGAGCATTAGCCACTACATTAGCTTTCCCAGGGTGATATTTAAACTCAAAATGGTAGTCCTTGAGGAACTCCATCCACCTTATTAGTCTCATATTTAATTCCTTTTGATCAGACAAATACTTAAGACTAAACCTTAAATTTCGCTCAATACAAGTAGTGCCTCCAAATCTTAAGAGCAAAGACTACAACTGCTAATTCAAGAAAACGGGTTGGATAATTTGACTCGTGAAAGTTACCCTTGCACTCTTAGTCCCACACAAAAGATTTCTCTTATCTTGTCAACTTGGTGAGAGGTAAGACTAGACTAGAAAACCTAACTATAAATTTCCTATAGTAACCCATCAATCATAGGAAATTTCTTACTTCAGTCATTGATTTAGGTTGGGGCCAACTTAATATTGAATCTATCTTACTAGAATCAACTGTTACTCCCTTACTTGAGATGATATGTCTTAAAACCTCACATCATCAAGCCAGAATTCACATTTCTCAAGTTTTGCATATAGTGTGTTATCTCTCAAAACTTTCAATACTATCCTCATGTGTCCCTCATGCTCACCCAAGCTCCCAAAGTGGATTAGAATATCATCAATGAACACCACCAAAAACTTATCTAAGAAAGAGAAAAAAAGTTGGTTCATATAATCCATAAAATAGAAAGGGCATTGGTAACTCCAGAATGCATCACTACATACTCATAGTGTTTGTATCTTGTCCTAAAAGTTGTGTTAGGAATATCTCAATTGATCTAAGAGGCCATCTATCCTAGACAAGGGATTTTTTTATTCTTGATGGTAACTTGATTCAATTTGCTATAGTCTACAAGTAACCTCATAGTCTTAATAGTAGGGGCTTGTCTTTACTTCTCCTTTGAAATTATGGGTAAAGGGTGTAGATTCTTATGAAATTTATAGCTTTTACTATAAATTTTTTTTTCCCACTAGAGATAAACTTCTCCTTCAATTTCTTAGCTTTGCAGCTCAGACTTAATTCCTTACTCAAATTTGATCGCCTTCCACTCGTTTTGGTGATTGTCCCAAAAATAACAAGAGTATCTTGATGTAGCTTCAAATTTTGGCGAGATTCTCTACAATTGAAATATCCCCATGTTGAATATGAATAAACTTTATTTCCTTTTGAATATGAACATTGTGGAGAATATACTTCTCTAGAAATAACTCCTGAAACCTATCCCTAGTAAAACAAACTTATTTTGTCAACATACCTCCTCTAATACAAATCAAAAGATGCTTAACATTAGACTCTGATATATAAACGACAAGGTCCACTTTGTTAGTGTCAAGACAATGCCTGATACTAAAGGTCTTCTCTAACTTCAACAACCACACTTCTACTTCAATTGGATCCTAAGTGACCTCGAAAAGGTGGTGGATTGTTCTTTCGAAATTCAGAAAGCCTAATATATTGAGGGTCTACGATTGTTACCGATTTGACATTGGGTCCTCTCAAATGAGGAAGAATCTTCATCTATTCTTTGTGGCTATCGCTATCAAGCAGAGAGCCTTAGCAAGTGCGTCATTCATACCTCGCTCGTTACTCGTCAAAAAATGTATGGCTATAACAAACAATCTTATAAGCCCAAGTTTTGCTTTTTATTTTTTTTTTATAAAAATTAATAATAAGGTAAAACCACACCACAGTCTGATCTAGGTTCGAACTGGCTCTGATACCAAAAATGTAACGCCTAGTTATGTGGGTATAAAAATTGAGATAATAACAAAAAAAAAATTCAAAATTATGTAAGAGAATAAGGTATTGTAATAAATAATAAATTGTTAGAAAGAAGTAATGCTATGAAATCTCAAAATAAATCCTTACAACTGAAATATCTTTAATAATTAAAATATTCAAAACTGGGCAAATAGTGTCTTATCTCAACATAAAGTACAATGTAGACATTATGTCTACTTATACTTGATCTATGAACCTAATCGAAAGAAATTAGTCTTCTTAAGGGAGGTAGGATTCTCATCTCTCGATGTTCCCAACGGTCTCAGTATCTAAAAACAACACTTTAATGAGATACAAAATCCCGGTGAATAATATACACAATTTTAAAACAAGTATTATTCTCAGCTGGAGCGGTAACCGGAAAGTCAATCATGGCACTCGCCTTCATCCAAAAATATTATGTAGAACTATTCATGATATTACTTAGATTTCTCTATAATAACCAACTACTTCCAATAATTAATAAAAACTACTTATGCGAAGTAGTATTATCTAATCATGTGGAGCATTAGCTCATCGAGTGTGGGGTACAAGACTCATTTGTGTGGAGTTTGAACCTCATCTCTTTGTGAAGTTTAAATCTCATCTCTTTGTGAAGTTTAATACTCATCTATATGTGGGGTACAATACCCATCCATGTGGAGTTTAAACCTCATTTGTTTGTGAAGTTTAATACTCATCCAGGTGGAGTTTAAACCTCATCTCTTTGTGAAGTTTAATACTCATCTAAAGGTTGGGTACATGACCCATCCGTGTGGAGTTTAAACCTCACCTGTTTGTGAAGTTTAATACTCATTTATGTGGAGTTTAAACCTTATCTCTTTGTGAAGTTTAATACTCATCCATATATGGGGTACAAGACCCGTCCGTGTGGAGTTTAAACTTCATCTCTTTGTGAAGTTTAATACTCATCTATGTGGAGTTTAAACCTCATCTCTTTGTGAAGTTTAATATTCATCTATATGTGGGGTACAATACCAATCCATCTGGAGTTTAAACATAATCTCTTTGTGAAGTTTAATACCCATGCAGGTGGAGTTTAAACCTCGTCTCTTTGTGAAGTTTAATACTCATCTAAAGGTGGGGTACAACACCCATCCGTGTGGAGTTTAAACCTCATCTCTTTGTGAAGTTTAATACTGTTGTTTCTGAAGTTTTAAAAAACTTTTGAAAAATAACAATGCCACCGATTAAAATTACTGGGTTGAGTCGCGAACTAGATCGCTCTCTTAAAGACGTTTCGAGACACGGTCCAAATTGTGCAAGGCAGACTATCAACCACAAAGTCCCCAGGATAAAATAGCCCATGTATCGGAGTTCTACTGCACTGTAGAAAACCGTTCTAGAATTACACCCTTTGTATGGCAGTGGAATGACTGTCACTCGTAATATGGCACTAAGGCCACTCGTGAGAAATATAAGAAAAAAGTAAGAAGGGGGAGAAGTGAGAAAAGCCTCAGATACGGAGAGCTTTTGGTGTACTTTTCCAACTGGGGTGAATCCTCTATTTATAGAGGAGTTCTATAGCTGGATCTGAGGGATCCATCAGGCACGAGATCCATTATCTGACCACTAGAAGTGTGCTCTGAAATAGGAAAACGTGTTTGACCATGACTTCGTTACCAGGCAACAAATGACACGTGGGGAAGACTAGGCATAGGGTTTTGACTGGGCAAATAACAGAAGAATAGTTTGTTTAGGTCTTTGATTGAATCAAATTAATGATGTTGACTCAGTGGAGGGCAGTTACGTAATTAATGCATCAACTTGTGACAGAACGCAAGCATATAATTAATTAAAATAAATAATTAATACACCACATAGCCAAGTCAAGCCAAACCGAACCGGGTCGGACGCGCGTGTGGTGGTCCATTTGCTTGCGTTCTTCCTCCTTCACAAAATTGGGGTGCCCCTTGGGGCCCAACCCAAGTCCGATACCTCCACCTTATAAATGCTACTAATGAGTGTATTCCCTCCTATGTGGGACTTCTCATTTTTTCCAATTCACAACATTAGTTTTTCATTAATTGCCATCATAAATTCCATTTAATTTCCATCATTTCCAACAATCCCCCACTTGAATTTTAAAAAATAGGTTCTTGAATAGCGTCAAATGCTTCTATAAGATTATGCATAAACAAAGGTGTCTCTTGAATTGAACCTTTGCGTAGCAAGTAAGATTCAGATTCAACAAGAGTGACTCATAGTCTTGACTCTATCTCTAACATCAAACCCACACATAACCTTTTCATTGGGTGTAATACCAAAAGCACGTGCATTTAGGGCCATGCACGTGTATCCTAGTGTAGTGAAAGCTCTAGGAATTCTTCCTTAGAATTCCATAGGAAGCGCTCCCCATTTCGTCATTCACATAGGTGAGTCTATCAAGAGTACTCTTGTAGCTAGGTACTCCACTCCTCATAGAGTATAGATCTCATTAAGAGTTTCTATTATATCATCCTTTCATCGCTTCAGGACTCATGCTTCCCTCATATATTATGTAACATGTTCATCTCATATCAATATGACTTGTTATTACCCATTGAACCTAATTATTGGGATCTCCAGTCTTTTAGGTTGTGTTACCATCATAGGTGACTCATCAATCTATAGGCAATAGTCCCATCCTTTTGGATGTTTTTAAAACTTTCTCTCTAGCAAATCCTTTCGTCAAAGGATCTACTAAATTCTCATTAGTGCATACATGATCCACTTTAACAACTCTTTTAGAAAGTAATTCTCTAACTGTGTTGTGCTTACGACAAATTTGTCTTCTTTTACCGTTGTAATAACGATTCTCAATTTTTACAATAGTCGCAGTATTATCGCAGTGGATCAACATAGCTGACAATGGTTTTTCCCACAAAGGGATCTTTGCTAGCAAGCATCTCAACCAACTTGCTTCTTCACTAGTTGTAGCTAGTGCTATCATTTCAGATTCCATAGTGGACTGAGCTAATATAGTTTGTTTCTTTGATTTCCATGACACAACACCACCGGCTATGTTGAAAACATAACCATTGGTTGCTTTGGAGTCATCTGGTAGGGTGTTCCAATCAGCATCGCTGTATCCTTCAAGGACGACAGGAAATCTTTGATAGTGTAATCTGAGACTCATGGTCCTTTTAAGATATCTCATGACTCTTTCAATAGCATGCCAATGCTCCATACTAGGTCTGCTAGTAAACCTGCACAGTAATCCCACGACATAGGCTATGTCAGGTCTAATGCAATAAGTGGCATACCTGAGGCTGTCAATGATGCTTGCATATTCAGTATGTCTAACACATTCACCAGAGTTCTTGAATAGTTTCACACTTGGATCATATGGTGTGCAGGCTGGTTTACAGTCAAAGTAATTATATTTCTTTAGGATTTTTTCAATGTAGTGCGATTGATCCAAAGAAATTCCATTTTCTGACCTAGTAATCTTAATTCCAAGGAATACACTTGCTTCTCCGAGATCTTTCATATCAAAGTTGTTACTCAACAATGATTTCACTTTATTTATAACATGAATGTTTGATCCAAATATGAGTAAGTCGTCTACATAGAAACATATGATAGTGCAAATGTTATTTTCATATTTGTAATAAATGCATTTGTCACTTTCATTCACTTTAAACTCATTCAACATGATTAAATTATCAAATTTTCCATGCCATTGCTTAGGAGCTTGTTTAAGACCATACAGAGATTTATCTAACTTACATACCTTGTTTTCTTGTCCATGAATTACAAAAGCTTCAGGTTGTTCCATATAAATTTCTTCTTCCAAGTCACCATTTAAAAATGTTGTTTTGAAATCCATCTAGTGTATCACCAGGTTATGAATAGCCGCAAGTGATATTAGCACCCTAATGGATGTTAGTCTAGTGACAGGTGAAAAAGTGTCGAAAAAATCTATATTTTCTCTTTGTCTAAACCCTTTGGCTACAAGGTGTGCCTTGTATTTTTCAATTGATCCATCGGGTTTTAGTTTCTTTTTTAAAATCCATTTACAACTTATAGGTTTGCAACCAGGAGGCAAGTATACTAAGTGCCAGATCTTGTTAGACTAGAGAATCCATTTCATCGTTTATAGCTTCTTGTCATAGATCTGCATCCAAAGAAGACATAGCTTCTTTAAGATTTGTAGGATCCTCTTCTAAATTATAGGCCATATATTCTGGTCCATAATCTTTAGCAACTCTTACTCTCTTACTCCTTCGAGTTTTTGTTTCATCTTGTTTGTTGCTTTCAGTGTTTCTTATCACCGGGACTTGACTAGGTTCGCTGCCCACACTATTTCTTGATTTGAAAGGGAATTTATTTTCGTAGAAGTCAACATCATTTGACTCTATGATCACTTTTACATTTAGGTCATAAAACCTATACGTTTTACTATTTACATCATATCCTATGAAGACACATTCATATGCTTTACTTGCGAGTTTAATTCGCTTGGGATCGGAGATTCTGACATAGACCAGACAACCCCATGTTCGAAGATAAGACAAGTTGGGTTGTCTTTTCTTCATTATCTCATAAGGAGATATTTTGCTTTTAGATTTTAGAACTCTATTCAAAACATAGCAAATAGTCAAAATAATTTCCCACCACCAGTGAGATGCAACACTAGAGTTAAGCCTAATAGCAACAACTAATTCAGTAAGGGTCCTATTCTTTCTTTCAGCTTTACCGTTCATTTCAGGTGAATACGGTGCGGTAGTTTAATGTATAATTCCATGGGTTTTGTAAAACTCATTAAACAAACTAGAATCATACTTTGTTCCTCTATAACTACGAAACTTAATCTTTTTATTAAATTGATTTTCAATTTCATTTACAAAGATCTTAAACATGTCAAGCGCTTCACTTTTATTTTTCATCAGATATACAAAAGTAAAGTCAGAGCAATCGTCAATAAAATTTATGAAATAACGTTTTCCATTTCTAGTCAGTGTTCCATCAAGTTCACATATATCAGAGTGTATTAATTCTAGGGATTCAGATTCTCTAAGTACTGATTTATGCGATTTCTTTGTTATCTTAGTTTGACTACAAAAATCACATTTTTCAAAATCTTTTGGGGATAACTTTGCAATTAAGCCTAAATTACTTAAGTTTGAAATCACATTTTTGTTCATATGACAGAGTCTAGCATGCCAAATATTAAAATCACACAATATGTAAGCAAAAGGAGACATTTTATTCAATTCAACATTCAATTTAAACATGCCATCAGTGGTGTACCCTTTCCCTACAAAAATACAATTTTTAGAAATGGTGTACAAATATGGCCCTATAGATTGAGTGAACCATGACTTATTGAGAAGAAATCCATAAACCAGATTCTTCCTTATTTCTGGAGTGTGCATGACATCCTTCAGAATTAAGGTTTTTCCAGATGTGAATGTTAGTTCCACATCTCCTATACCAGCAACAATAGTGGTGTGAGAATCTCCCAACAACACTTTCTTATCTTCAGCATCAGTGTATGTTTTAAACATAGCACGATCATAACAAACATGGCAAGAGGTGCCAGTGTCTATCCACCACCCATTTTATCCACCTACAAGGTTGATCTCAGTTATCATAGCAATGAATTGCTCTTCTATCAAGTTAACCTGATTTGCAGGGTCTAGCTTGTTCCTGCACTTACGTGCCATATGACCCTCTTTCCCACAATTGAAATAGATAAACGGGAGAGGGCCATTTCTAGGAGGTGGGTGTTGTCTGGCATTAGGACCCTTTGGAGGGTTCCCATTCTTGTTGCTTTTCTTAGAGGAGCGATTCTGATTCTTTAGTTGTTTGCTGTTTGGCTTCAGAACTGCTCCGATGAATTTCTTTTTCTTGTTATTTGCCACAAGAAGAACTTCATCATTTTGGTCTTGCTTTCGAGATTCCTCCTCAATTCTAAGGCGAGTTATTAAGCTTTCTAGAAAAAATTCTTTGGTTTTGTGCCTGAGAGAATTTTTAAAATCTTTCCAACCAGGGGGCAATTTGTCAATAATAACAACAATCTGAAACTGTTCATTTAAGGACATACCTTCAGAGATAATCTCGTGAGCTATTTTTTGGATTTCATGAGACTGAGCTTCCACTGATCTGTCATATGATATTTGAGTTAGCGACTAACATCATACTTTTTAGCTCCAACATCCTCAGTATCATATTTCTTCTTTAGAGCATCCCAAACCTGTCGAGCATTATTGTTGTCTGAACTGTAGTAATCATACAGATCATCAACAAGTCCATTAAGAATATAATTCTAACATAAATAATCATTATGTTCCCATTGGGTTAATTCAGCAGCTATTTTATCCAATTATGATTGTTCAACAGCTATTTCTGGAACAACAGGAATATCATCCTTCAGAACGTTGGCGACCTTTTTTGTGGTTAGAAAAAATAACATCTTTTGTTGTCATCGTTTGAAGTGACTGCCCTCAAACCGAAACGGTTTGTTGAAGTCAGAAACAGAGGAACCTGGCCCAGTAATTTCGTCGGTAGACATGGCAGTTCGAAAACGTCTTAAAATTGTTGTTTATGGAGTTTTAAAAAACTTTTGAAAAATAACAATGCCACAGATTAAAATTACTGGGTTGAGTCGCAGACTAGGTCGCTCTCTTTAAGACGGTTCGAGGCACTGCCCAAATTGTGCAAGACAGACTATCAACCACGAAGTCCCCATGATAAAACAACCCAAATACTCTGTAACGGAGTTCTACTGCACTGTAGAAAACCGTTCTAGAATTACACCCTCTGTATGGCATTCGAATGACAGCCACTCGTAATATGGCACTAAGACCACTCGTAATATAAGAACCGAACTGAACCAAACTAGGTCGGGTCGAGCCGAGCCGTGCTGGCCGGGCAGACGGCGGCGTCGGCGCACGCGCGTGTGTTGTGGTCCATTTGCTTGCGTTCTTCCTCCTTCACAAAATTGAGGTGCCCCTTGGGGCCCAACCCAAGTCCAATACCTCAACCTTATAAATGCTACTAATGAGTGTATTCCCTCCTATGTGGGACTTCTCATTTTTTCCAATTCACAACATTAGTTTTTCATTAATTGCCATCATCAATTTCATTTAATTTCCATCATTTCCAACAAATATTCATCCATGTGGAGTTTAAACCTCATCTCATTGTGAAGTTTAATACTCATCCATATATGGGGTACAAGACCCGTCCGTGTGGAGTTTAAATTTCATCTCTTTGTGAAGTTTAATACTCATCCATGTGGAGTTTAAACCTCATCTCTTTGTGAAGTTTAATACTCATCTATATGTGGGGTACAATACCCATCCATGTGAAGTTTAAACCTTATCTCTTTGTGAAGTTTAATACTCATCTATAGGTGGGGTACAAGACCCATCCTGTGGAGTTTAAACCTCATCTCTTTGTGAAGTTTAATACTCGTCAATATGTGGAGTACAAGAGCCATCTCCATCACACACAATCAAAATCATTCATAATTTTAACAATCATATTCGCAAAATCATATTTATAATCTAATATTTCATTTGAATATATAATAACAATGATCTTTCAAGAAAATATAATAAAACAATCTTTTTAAAGAATATATATTTCTCAAACACATTCAATCCAAATAATTTATATTTCAACAACTATATTCGTAAAATCATATTTATAATATAATATTTCATTTGAATATATAATAACAATGATCATTCAAGAAAATATAATAAAATAATCTTTTTAAAGAATATATATGTCTCAAACGCAAACAATCCAAATAATTTATATTTTAACAACTATATTTGTAAAATCATATTTATAATATAATATTTTATTTGAATATATAATAACAACAATCATTCAAGAAAATATAATAAAACAATCTTTTTAAAGAGTATATATTCAAACATCCATAAAAACGGTAATCCAACAAGCAATAGTAAACAAATCAATTCATAATCTATTATTATAGTTCATAGACTTATAATTTTAATAGAGTTAGGTTTTCGACAAAATATATTTTTATAAGAAAATACCATTCATAATATCTAACTCTTTTTCCATTCTAAATTTCCAAAATAAATATATCATGAAAGTTTAAAGGGTGTGATTACTCACCTGCGTTCTTTTATAAAAAGATTTGTATGTGTTAGTCGTTACTAACTGCTGCTACTACAAACGAAATCATACTTTCGCTCTTCTTTATGGTGGCATATATAGTTCTTTCTATTGAGTTTATTTTATTTTCTTCTTTGTATCTATTAATAATTAAATATTTATAAGATAGTTTGACTAAGTATCCTATATTTGCCCCCACTAAACTATTGGTTGTTACAAATAAAACGAATACATATTGAATTCATATAGAATTGTTTGTTTGATTTTGTTTGACTCCTTAATAATAGATAATTAGGTAGCAAAAGTTTGTTATAATAACTTGTTTGTTAATATCTATTTCACATAAACCGTTAACAAACGAAACAAACTTCCTATTATTAGAGTCTCAAACAAACAACAACTTACTAATGTTACCTTATTTTATGCAAATTAATAGTAGTAGTAGACATAGCTTTGAAGTTCAAAGAATGTATTGAAATTTGTAATATAGCATGTATATAACTTCTTAGTCTTGATGTTTCCATGAGGTGGGATTCAACTTACATTATATTGGAAGCTGTTGAAAAGTATCAATAAACTTTTTGATAACTTATAGGGTTAGAATTTTAGGTATTTGGGTTGATTTGGAGTTGTCAGACCTCCAATTTCTTATAATTTGGCATATAGTCAATGTGAGCTTGACAAAACATCAATGAATTTAAATATTGTTGTGGTTGTAATGAGCTCATATATGAAGGGGAAATATGAAAAATATTGGGGTGACATTGAAAACATCAATCATCTTCTCTATTTTGGAGTGATATGTGACTCTCGTTATAAATTGGGATATATTGAGTGGACCTTTAATGACATGTTTGGTGAGGATGTTGATAAGATGAAGGTTGAACATGTTAGGGATAATTTAATAAAGTTGTACAGTTGGCATAAATTTGCCCATTATCGTTGTGTTGTGTCTGTAAGTGTTGTTGTCCAATCTGAAATCATTTTCCCTGTTGAACAATTTTCCCTTTCTGAAAATCCATCATTTTTTGCACGGGCATATGCCTTTAGACAACAATTAAAATTGGTTGAAACCCTTTTTTTTATACTTTAAAGATCTTATTTTGACTAAAGATTTTGAGATATCTTAGAATATTGTGACATGTGTAATATATTCATGTACTTGTTTAATTAGACTATTTGTTGTTGTTGTTGTAAATTAATTTTTATTTTAATTGTTTATTCATCATAGAACTTCAACAAGGCTCAACAACAACTTTTATTTGGTTGATTGCTGATAGCAATGTATGTGTGTGTGGTTCATGCTTGATAATTGGTAGGTTGACAGTTATTGAATTATATTTACTCAAATTTCTGAATTATTAAGTATTAACTGCTGTGTTTGATTTGTCACCAGTTTTTATATGAACATCACTATTGGGAACCACAAAAAATTAACTTATGTTTCCACTAGTGAATGGGTAAGCTACTACCGCGTTCATTCTTTTTTTTTTTTTTTTGTATCGTTAAATTTTAGCAGTTAAGTTTGAAATTGAAACTTGTATTATTTCCGTCCTACTTAGTAGTTTATATTAGAATATGAACTAGTTATGTTGTATTTAAATTGATAGAATGAGAACTTAATTGGTTATATTGTACTTAATTAATAAAATAAAAACTTAATTGGTTTTGAATTGGTTATGTTGTACTCAAACTGTCATTTTTTCCATTAAATTAGTAGCAAGAAACTTGATTGTGGTTCATTTTCGACTTCGAATTGGTTATTCTCACATTTGGAGAGTCAAATTTTAAGGTTATAACTTTAACCTTTATATATTTATGTTTAAATATTTTATGTTATTTTCATTAGGTTATATTATTGATATTTTTATGAATTTAATTCTTTTTTATTATATGTACATCTGCTGCAACATCAATCATTTGCAAATTACTCATCAAGTTTCAAAATCTTGCTTTATGATTTTTATTAATAGATTTGCATTGGAATATATAATTATAAAACTACTCGTTTGCAAACTAGGATTGAATTGGGTGTTGTATGCTTTTTGTGTTTATAACTTATTATAGATTATTGTACTTATAAGGTTTATGACTCCTTCAATATGATATTGACAAGCTTTTGATTTCGATTAAATGCTCAATAGCATGAATTGGTTATCTCTTAAGTTTAGGCTTTGTTGTCAACGATGAAGATTCTTGAAATTTTGGGCTCAATTGATGATTATATTAATATGTCCATTGATCCTTCATGGGTTTATAAAGCCATTTTTTGTTTTGAAGTAGTCTTGACGTAAGCTAGTGTTTTAGAAAAATGAGTCTTTAGTTAAATTTTGTCTAATGGTCGGCCCCGTTTAAATTTTAGAAGTTTTTGGTGAAAAAATCTCACAAATAAAATTTGTTATTTGAGCTTAAAAGTTATCACAACTTATACTAAATGCAACCTGAATAAGTCGACTCAAAAAATTGTTTAAACCGTAACTTGAAAACCAACAATCCATTTTAAAAAATGATCGAAATTGGACATGTAATCACCAACCACATTTTAGGCTAGTTTGGATTTGAACCCACTCGAATCCGACCATTCTAACCCTAATCACCATAACAAAATGTATGTGATCTCTTACATGTTTATTAGGCAAGACCAAAGATTGTGTACATCATTATGGCTTTGTAAGGATTGCTTTCACGCTAACTCTAAAGTTTGTATGTCTCCTTTATATATGATTGCTCTCATGTCCATTGTTCCATAAAACTTCCTTATTTTAAGCTCCTTAATCAATTCATTATATTTTTTTCTTTCTATCGTGATAAAAAAGAAGAAAAAAAAAACTTTTGTTCAAGGCTAGAATAACACATCTGCCATCCCTTTCAGAATAAATTATAACGTTTCAGAAATTTTAGTAAAATAGAAATTAAATAGTTTAGAATGCAGTTAATGAAAGCCATTGTATATTATTATCTATTGTCGGCAATTTGCCAATGACCCGAACACACTATTTGATAAAATTAGTTTAGCGGATAATTTATAGTTTATAGTTGATAGTTGTTAGATTAATTGAAGTATTTCGTAAAATTGATAGTTTAATTAGTTTAAAATATAAAATCATATAAAAAGACATTTTTTTAATTAAAAATTTATAAATTAATGCTTAAAATATTTTTAAAGTAGTAATTTAAAATTTATTAATCAAATATATTTTTTATTTATTTATTTTAAAATATGAATTATTTATAAATAATTTAAAGTTATAATAAATAAATTATCTTAAATTATTTACTTAAAATTATTATTTATTTAAATTATAATAAATAAATTGTAAAAAATAAAAAATATTTTTGTTACAATTAAAAATAAAATAAGAAATGATAAACTTTAAATTCATAAACTACTTAATTTAACTCATTAAAAAACATCATAAGCTAGATGCTTATAAATAACGGTTTTCAAAGAATGGTTATTACTTATAAACGATAAATTATAATGTATAAAGTCCTTTTTTTATATTGAGGTGTAGTTATTGACAATTTTCATATAGATTTTGCCCTATCTGAATCTACCTCCCATGATGCTTGTTTTATATTCGGTAATCGTTTAATTAGTCAATCACTTAGTAGTTGTTCCTTATTTTGGTTTAAGAATTAATAATGAATTCGTTTAAAAAGGCTTCCAGGCCAGGCCAAACTATTAAAAAGCCCAGACTTAGGCCGAAAAAAGCCTATGATAGATCGTAGGTCAGGCTTAGGCCGAAAAAATAAATCGTAGGTCAGGCTCAGGCCTTTTAAAGTCTGGCCTGGTCTGGCCTATTTCCACTCCCATCTCCTATTCTGTTTAATTTGTTTTACAATTTTATCTTTATTATATTTCCTGTCAATTTGGGAACACTGATGCAAACGTCCTTCTTTTGCATGTCAAAGATAAAAAAAAAAATTAAAAAAAAAAAAATTAAAAAAAATAAAAAGTAAAAAAAAATATACTTATACTATTTGCTATATTAGTTTGAGTAAAAAAATACTATATTAGTTTATAATAAATCATGAAAAATAAATATGATCTAAAATAAAATAAATTATATGGTTAAATCTAAATGTTTAAAAAATAATCATAAATAAATCACAAAATAAATGTTTATACCACAAAAATTATTTTTGAAAAATCTAAAATAATAAAGAAATAATGAATAACTAAATATAAATATTCACATACTTCGAAATAAAATAAAATAATATGACTGAATATAAGCATAAGTTAAAAATATAAATATTTATATCACATAAATAATTTTTTTATAGTATTGAAATACCTATTTTGCGAAATAGATTTAAGCTAAAAAGTGACGGTAAAAATTAATTAAAATCATCAAATAACTTTTACTTAATTTTTAAAGCTCTTTTTGTTTGCATTAATTTTAAAATAGCTTTTGGACTCAATAATTAAAAAATAAAATAAAAATAGCAACAATTAATATTATATTTTAAAATACTAATTTAATTAACAAATGACCCTAAAGTAACGTTAAAACGTCATTGGAAAAAAGAGTCAAATTAATGGTAAAGAAAAAATGGTAAACCTTAATTGAAACTCTAAAGACTACAGAAAATGATAGAATCCACCTGAATCTGTATAGGATAATCACTGGAAAAAAAATGGTGACATGATTTGACATAATATAGCCCATAACGTTTTTTTTCTTCTTCTAGATTTGCTCATATTTGACATTACTTCTACAACCACGATAAGGTATATATAATACAAATTAACCATTATAAGCCTTATTCTATGTGCCAAGAATAATCTATTTCATTGTTTTTGTCACTTTCTTGTCAATTTTATCTTTCACTTGCATGCACCGTTCCCAAATTCTTATTATTCTTGTTCATGTATGATTTTGGTTTGGCGAGTTTCTTGAATTAAATTCATTATATTGATTTTTAGGTTTCACTCTTATTTCTTTTTATGCATTGGAGTTTTTTTTCTTCTCTTTGTACCTACATCATTTTGAATTAGGGTTTTCAAACATTCCTCAAGTCCAATTTGTCAATGACATAAATGAAAAGTTACGTGTCTAATACAACAATGCGACTGCAATTGAGGTTGCGTCAACAAAATTAATTTGAGATTTTTCACAATATTAAAAATTGAGACAAAAAAGTCACAAATTGTTGCAATGTAAAACCTTGGTTGTAAGCATGTACAACATATTTGTTCACCTTGAGATTATGCTGAGATGTGTTTTGCTTTGAATTGTGTGTGTTGTCTATTTATTTAATCATATTTTCATTTTTATTATATTCAATTGTCAGTGTGTCCCATGAGAAATTATTAAAGGTAGGGGAATATCTAGAGATTAATAAGTTGGAACGAGATATAATTTATAGCGTTATGTCAACGTTTGATCCATGTAGCTGAGCCTACTTAGTGAAAAAAAGTTTGGTTGTTGTTGTTGTAATATTGACTGATACCTAAATTCAACTTTCTTTTGTGTCAAGCAAGGGGAAAATTTTGTAACTTTATGCCAAAAAGCACACAAATGTGCAATTCTGTGTTATTGAGATCACTCACACTCTCTGTTTAGTCTTTTTATCATGATGAGAAAGTAGATGGTTTATAAGTCTTTTTATTATGATGAGAAAGTAGATTGTTTTTATTAGTCTTTTTGATATGAAGAGAAAGTGGATTGTGTATTACTCCTATAAAGGCATATATTGTTTCTGTTTGTTATCATAAGGCTGGTTTGTATTTTTATACTCTTTGATAACAATAACTGCATTCTGCCACCAGGAAAAAACAATTTTGAATATAACATATCTCAATTCAACTTATGCATTCAATTTCTTTTTTTTCACGAAGTCTGCAAACGAAATTTGTAGGGGCCTGATTCTTTGAAGATAACAGAGCGAAACAGAAGCGAATAAGGAAACTGTATTGTTAGTATGGCAGAAGATGAAATTTATACACAAGATGGAACCACTAACATCAAAAGAAGACCTGCCAACAAGAAAAAGACTGGAAATTGGAAAGCTTGTTGGTTCATTCTTGGTATAAAATTATTTTTTGTTCTTTTGTTTCTTAGAAATAGAATCAATGTTGTGTGAAATTGCATAATGTAATTGAATTTTAGCATGTAATGTATGCTTGTGTGTTATAATATGAAGAACCTATATGATGCTGAATTTTGAAATATTTTTTATAGGAAATGAATGTTGTGAAAGATTGGCATACTATGGTATGAGTACGAACTTGGTGAACTATCTTGGACAACGTTACAATCAAGGAAATGCAGCTGCTGCTAATAGTGTCACAACTTGGTCAGGCACATGTTACGTCACACCATTGCTTGGAGCATTTGTAGCTGATTCATACTTTGGAAGATATTGGACAATTGGTAGCTTCTCTATTATCTATGTCATTGTAAGTTAAGACAAAAAAAAGAATTGTTTTCTTCTGATCAGAATTTACATTTTTATATTTAAGAAGTTTAAAGTCAACCAATTTAATTCTTAATCATGATGCTTTCAATTCAACAGAAAACCATATGTTCAGCTTCATCATATTTTTTATAACAATATGATATGGACAGTTCCTTCTTTTAATCTTCATTTTATCTTTTAACACATTCAATTTTTTCCATTTGAAATTTTCAGTAATTTCAACTATTTTTTTGTTATACTTGAACTGCCTTTCGGAGCCTTTTTATGAGAAATAAATGGATAAATAAAACAATGAAAGCATTAGGAGGGTAAACTTTATTAGTGAAAAATATGTTGATTTTTTTGGTTTTAACCCCTGGTGGGCCTCTCGTAATCCAGAGTTCTGATGGGAAGTAAGTAAAGTCTAGTCAAGGATTATTCCAATCAGGATTAAAACTCGAATTGATCTTTGAAAAATTTGTTGATTTTGTCTACAGGGAATGGTGATTTTAACATTGTCAGCTTCTGTACCTGGAGTTAAGCCATCATGTGATGCTAATGGTTGTCATCCAACATCGGCACAAACTGCAGTTTGCTACATAGCACTCTACTTGGTCGCTCTTGGAACCGGTGGTATCAAACCATGTGTTTCGTCATTTGGCGCAGACCAATTTGACGAAACAGATGAGAATGAGAGAAAAAAGAAGAGCTCTTTCTTCAACTGGTTTTACTTCTCAATTAACATCGGCGCACTCGTCGCTTCATCGGTATTAGTTTGGATACAGATGAATGTTGGTTGGGAATGGGGTTTTGGAGTACCTGCAGTTGCAATGATCATTGCAATTATATTTTTTTTTGGTGGTAGTCCTCTCTATAGAATTCAAGTACCTGGAGGTAGCCCTCTTACAAGGATTTGCCAAGTTATAGTTGCAGCTTGTAGGAAACTAAGTCTTCAAGTGCCAGATGACAAGTCTCTTCTTCATGAAACTATAGATGTAGAATCTGTCATCAAAGGGAGCAGAAAACTTGATCATACAAACAACTTAAGGTGAGTTATTATAGACACATCTACATTCACTTCTATAATTAACATACCCAATGAAAATGAAATATTCACATGTTATGCTACATACCTTTAATATTAGTGTAGGATAAAGGTATTATAGTAATAAAAAAAAAAGTGCTTCATAGTGATTGTTATGATGATAATAAACTAACAGCTTCTATTATTATTATTTTGGTCTTAACCTTCTGGTTCTCATGGGAACGGGGTCTGGTAATAAGAAGTTTGATTGGGAGGTAAATAAAGACTTGCTCAAGGATTGTTCCAGTCAGGGTTAGAACTAGGTTGTTTCCCGATTGACTCATCTTTAACTGAATTTCATTTAAGTATTTTTCAAGCACTCTTTTACATATTTTATAAGATTTCATACATGTTTGAATTGACAATGAGGTTGACGAAATCATGGTAGCACCATAATTTAGTTGAAGTATAGCTTTTGTCAAAATCACTATGACACTGTGATTTTGCCAAAGTCACTTCATCATAAAATTCTTTACTCTAATGTTTGATTTATATTATGTTTTTTCTGATTTGAAAAGCGTTGAAATCCATGCAGGTGTTTGGATAAGGCAGCAATAGTGACAGAATCTGACCGCATGAGAAATGTATCAAATCCATGGAGGCTTTGTACAGTTACACAAGTTGAGGAACTAAAATCAATAATTTATTTACTCCCAGTTTGGGCATCACTTATAGCCTTTGCAACTGTCTACTGTCAAATGAACACAATGTTTGTGTTACAAGGCAACACAATGGACCAACACATTGGCCCTAACTTCCAAATCCCATCAGCTTCCCTCTCCCTTTTCGACACACTAAGTGTCATCTTCTGGGCTCCAGTCTACGACCGAATCATCGTCCCGTTTGCAAGAAAGTTCACCGGCCACGAACAAGGATTCACACAGCTCCAAAGAATCGGAATTGGCCTAGTCATTTCGATATTTTCGATGATCATCGCCGGGATTCTAGAGGTCTTTCGCCTCCACATGATACGAAAAAACAACTACTATGATCTCAAGACTATCCCTATGTCGATTTTCTGGCAAGTACCTCAATACTTTCTTGTTGGATGTTCTGAAGTTTTTACCAACATTGGTCAGTTAGAGTTCTTTTATGGTCAAGCACCTGATGCTATGAGAAGTTTAGGTGTTGCTCTTTCACTCACAACTAATGCATTGGGAAATTACATTAGTACTTTGCTTGTTACTATAGTGACAAAAGTCACTACAAGACATGGTAAGCTTGGTTGGATACCTGATAATTTGAATAGAGGCCATCTTGACTACTTTTATTGGCTTTTGTCTATTATTAGCTTTCTCAACTTCCTTGTGTATCTTTGGATTGCAAAGAGGTACAGGTATAAGAAGGTCTCTGGAAATGTTGATTGAGATAATAGCTTAAGACAACATAGTTTTATTTGCTGAAGAGTATAGTTTTTATTTATTTTTTAATTGGTTTTTATGCTGATAATTGCATCATTTTCCTATACATATATTTGTACATATGGATGTTATTTGGAGTTCTGAGTGAATTAAAAGATTATTCTGTGGTTGGGTTTTTCGGATGTTCCTTAATTGCATGTTCATTGTTAAGATTTGTTGTGAATCCTTTGGACTACTCACTTCAACATCATAAATTAATAGAAGTTCATTGGTTTTTTGCACCAAATTCTTAATTATATTTATTTTAAGGGTTTAGGAACTATAAAGAAAATGAAAAACAACTATTTGAGTAAAAAGTTACTCATTTTACAATTCTAAAAGTATGAATTACACATTATATGTTTTTCTATATTAAGACTCTTAACCAGTACCGTTGTTAGCATTTCACGTATTTTAATGCCAAAAAATTATTCAAGAATTTTTATTGGATCCTTAATTATATTTATTTTTATGCCAAAGACATTGTTCATTGATGCAACACATATTTCTTTTACGCTAGGAACGGAATTTGACTCTCCATTAACAATGTATGGCTTATGTAAATAAATAATGATATTTCCGACCTTTAATTATAAATAAAAAGTGCAATGCACATGTAAACGCACTGGTAATTAATTAATATCCAGTTTTTTTTCTTTCAGAAATGTATAGATACCAAATTACAAATATCCCTTGTAGGGTAGGTTGGATTCCTCATATTGTTAGTATTATTAGTATTATCTAAACATTCTTTCTAGCAAATGACAAAATTGTCCCCATCTTTGTTTACAATGGATAACGTAACGGGAGGTCCAAAATACTTCCTCTAACACACCTAAATTTAATTCTGCTGCACCCCGTTTCTCCAAAAGTTCAATATACTTGTTTTTCATAGAACCATTGCTAATACCTACTAACAATCCTAAGAGAAGATGAATGCTCTCAAATTCTTACATCCTTCCTTCAGACATACCAACATAAAGTATAATGTCCACTGCACAAAACTCCACAACACAAGAAGTTCTACTTTGTGCCTCAGCAAGTCCAATGAGTCTGATTCTCAAGCCTCTCAACCAGGAGATACTCACAAACAAGAACTACTAGCCCAAATCGTCATGCTTCAAACTCGAAAAGTCCGCCTTACAGATTATATAGATGAGAGATCTGCATATTTAATCCAATTCGGTGAAAAAATCAACGCCGAGTTCGAAAAGATTGGAGAAGATGCACTCAAAGGATTAGATGAAGCTGATGCCAGAGTATGCTTCCACTTTTGAACTAATCATGTAAAATGTAGAAAAATAGTGACAGTGACCTCTAATATTCACTTGTATTTAACAGATAACAGCGAACATAGAGAGCCAGATGCTAGAATTCGAGGAATCTGCAGAATTTAACAGACAAGAGATTCAAGTGCGTGAAAACGAGTTAGAGGAGTTTGAAGTTCAAATGGAAAACGGAAGAAACGAAGGGCTATTCTTTAAGAACCTCAGAAAGAAGGTACCTGTTGTTGATAAAGCAAAAGCCAAAGAAGAGGCAGAAAAAATTAAAGATGTAATCAGAGAAAAAGCTGGTAGCACAATCAGGAAAAACGTTTACTGCTTATTCATTGGCCTGCTGGCCTTTACAGTAGTTTATACTATTGCCTCACCGTCAACTGATTGGAGAAAAGTGGCAGTTTTTGGAGCAATTCTTGTGGCTTTGATTTCTCAGCTCATCTATGAACAAAACATGTCAGCAGAAATTGGAACCATGAGAAAGACCAACAGTGAAGAGCAAAATAAATGAGTTCCATTTTTACTGTTATTTGCTGCAAGTTTCTGGTAAAAGACAGCTTTGAATTGATATTGCATGTACAATAAACCGAAGTATAGTCTTACAACTTGGGCCTGATAATATCATGCAGATTGCTTTGGCATCAACAACAGAAGATATTGAGTGATATTACTAAAATCACCAAAATCTGAGTAACTGGGTTACCCGAAGATGCTGATTAAATTCTTTATAACCTATGTCTAAACAGGAAAAAAAACATATTTTTCTCAACCTTTAGAAATGTACCTTTAGAATCTGAATTTACCTCTGCATCTTCCATTATGAAAAAAGTAACACTGAAACTAATAACTATGCAAGGTCAGTGCTTCTGTGTAGCTTAACAAATTGGTGTATTGAATGCTGTATTGCAACGAAATACCCACACCAACAAATGCTGCTTAGGCTCAAACCTGAACATATCATTAATCCTATTTCTTGTGGGAAGCCAACAAAAGGCTTGTATATCAATAGAATATGCCTGTAGTTGATGAATTCAACAAGCATAAGGAAAAAATTGGAACCAGAAAAGGTTATTTAAATCAAGTTGAATCCCCATAAAAAATCACAGCTCTAACTAGTATGCTCCAAGTAATAACAGTTGGCAGAACATCATGAGTCAAAGCATCATTTAAAAACCAAACTGCATCTGTTACTCTACCACAAGAGCAGAGTCCATTAAGAGTAATATTATATGAGATTATATCGTGTTTTAAGCCATCTTCTGAAATTTGAGCCCAAATCTTTAATGACTTTTCACAGTTCCCAACTTTGTAAAAACCCTCCATGATGGTATTGTGGGTCACAAGATTAACAAAGTTTCTCTTTCTCATCATCCAATAGAGCTGGAAAGCATACTCCACTTTGCCAGAAGAACAAAGTCTATGCATGACAATGTTATACATAGTAATATCAGGCTTAAAGCCCTTTGCAAGAAACTGATAACACAACCTAAGTGCCGTGTCATTCTCTTTCATCTTGCCCCGACAAAGACCATCTATCAACGTGCTGTACGTGATAATATCCGGTTCCCACCCTTTCTCCAACATTTCCTCAACGCAATGGTATGCCTCGGGAAATCTTTCTGCTCTACAAAATCCATTTATAAGAATATTATAAGACACAACATTAGGTGAGCAACCTTTGGCACTCATTTCCCTAAAGACTTGAATAGCACTGTCAACTTTGTGATGTCTCATAAACCCATCGATGAGTGCATTGCAGACATGATGGTTCAATCTACATCCACGCTTCTCCATCAATTTCAAAACTCCAGCCGCTTCATCTAATCTTCCTTCTTTGCACAACCCATTTATCATTGACGAGTACGCATAAGCATCCACATCACCATTTCTTCGATCAGCCTCTTCCAACACCCGAAAAGCCTTACTCACATACCCATTCTTACACAAACCATGAACCAATATTCCATAAGTACCAGACTCTACACCACAATCCATCTCACACAAAACCTCCCACACATTCATTGCTTCATCCACCTTCCCATTCTCAAACAACCCTTTAAGAAATACATTATAACTCACCACATTACGCGAACCACACTTCCCCATCTCCTCCCACAGCTCAAAACTCTCATCAACCTTCCCAGCTTTACACAACCCACTAAGCATCGCATTACAAGTAACAACATCAGCTCTAACCCCTCTCAAAACCATCTCCTTATAAACCCTTTTCGCCCCATCCAAATCCCCACTCTCACTCAACCCATGAATCAAAGCACTATAAGTAAACACATCATGCTTCCAATCATTCATCTTCATCCTCTCCCATATCTCCAAACTCTCCTTAAACCTCCCAGACTTACACAACCCACTAATCATAATATTATAACTAACAACATTCGGAAAAACCATTTCCACCCTCAACAACCTCTCCCACATCTCCTTCCCCTTCAAAAAATCACCAATTTTAAAAAACCCATCAATAATAATGTTATAACAAGTCACATCAGGTTCAACACCTCGTTCAGACATTTCATCAAACACCTCCAACGCACCATTCAAATCACGATTTTTTACAAACACACCAATCAAAGTACCATATGTAAACCTATCAGGCTTCAAACCAACACTCCACATCCACGACACCAAAGCTTTGGCCTTCTCAAACTGACGCTTCTTACACAGAAGCTTCATCAAAACATTGTAAGTTGGCACATTAGGTGAAACACCAGCAGTTTCGAAATAAGCGAAAAACTTTTCAGCACGGTCCCATTGATGAGACTCAGCAAAAGCATTGAGAAGTGAATTGAAAGAACGAATACCAGGTGAGCACCCGAAAACCCGACCCATATTTTGAAAAAGCTTTAGCGCTTGATCCGGCATTGAGATTTTAGCGTAGGATTTTAAGAGAATGAGAGGAATATCTTCAGGGCAGTTGAAGTTTTGGGTTTTTTGGATGGTTTGAACGATGTGAGGGGTGTGGAAATGAAGGAGGATGGGGTCGGAGGAAATGCGCCGGAGGATGTGGAGGAAGACTTCGGCGGAGTGAGTGTAGTTTGGGAGGCATGTGGCGGCGTTGAAGAGCTGGAGGGCGGAGTTTGTGTTTTTTTGGGATTCGAGGAGCTTGAGGAGACGATGGGGGGAGAGAGGTTTGGGTAGGTCCAGCATTTCGCGGCGAGAACATTTTCAGAGTTGGATGTCTCGATATGCATTACTTCAATTTTAGTTTAATTGTCTATTTTTATTAATTCATTAAATTATCTGTTTATTTTAAAATCTGTAAATAAAATATTAAAATTAATTAATTTTAAATTTTAAAAAATATTTTATTTTTATAATTTAATTAATAGTATATAATAATTATTACATTTAAATAATTTTATATTATAAATTATATATTATATTAATTAAAATATATTAAATTATTATTTTTTAATTTAAAAATTAGAATAAAAGATTAAAATTATAGACATTTAAAATAAAAAAAATTAATTTTATAAATCAATTTAAAATAAATAAATAAATAATACAACTAAATATTGACTTTTTCATTCACATACTTCTTAAAAAAATTCACCAACACTAAAAAAATAAAAGATACTAAATTGGAAGTTTTACCCAAACATATCAAATATATATGCACTTAAGTTGGAACTATCCATATATCAAAAATTAAATTTGTATACACTTTATTTAGTTTTTTTTTTAAATAATTCTTTTTTAGATAAATTTATCAAACTGCTCCCCATTGAAACTTAAATACCAAACTATCAATTTTTTTTTAATTATAAGTCGTCAAAAATAATATATATAATTAATATAATTCATAAAAATATATGAATAGAAATTTTAAATTAATAAATTAATTAGAGTTAAATGTAACATTTAGACAATATTTTTGAGTATAGTGAGTTAACCGATAGTCTACATTTTTTTTGTACTTTTTCTTTAACGTTCATTTCAATTCTAAAACGGGAACTATTTGAACGATTTTTTTTTAATTTTCCGCATTTGAGGATTGTGATATAATGTTTTACCTTCATATGTGAGCCAATATCTTTCGTTAGGTCTAGGTGAAAACTCTTCTTTGTAGATCTTAAATACATTAACAACCTTGTACACGTCAGGTAGAAGCACTAAATAGTTTTGACGAGCGTAAGAACATGCAACTATGACATGTGAACAATGAACATGTATAGTCTGAAATTTTCCACAATCACACCATTTTCTTAGAAAGTTGACTTCAAAATGACCAATTGATTGCACCTCTCTTGGGTTTACTGCTTCATGCACCATAAAAGAATAATGATTTCGGTCGAATTGCATGATTTGGTGAGTATTAGATTTACCAATTTAGTATTTAATCTTGTCCATGCAATCGTCTGTGTATACTCGACCAGAAGTCAATGATGTTTGATGTTGTTGTCCCCTTTCTGCATATAAAACTCTCAAGCTATAATATGTTGGTTGTACCAAAGCAATGATTGAGATATTGCATGTACCCTTGAGTACAGCGTTGATTGACTCAGAAATGTTTGTTCCCATCGTTGACCTTGAGAATAAGCCATAGTCCATTGTTCTGGGGGGATATTATCGATCCATCTTAAAGCCTTTGGATTTGTCATCTTGATTTCATTGCAGTAATATTTGAATGGGCTCATTTAATGCATATTCTGTTAGAAATGATGTAAAAATTAACAAATATGATAAAGTGATAAGTGGAAAATATACTAAGAAGAATTAGATCATTACTCATACAAACAAGTTTTCTTTGAAGTTCTTTGTCCTTGAACTCTCTCATGAAATTTTGGGCAATGTGTCGTATGCAGTACACATGTGTTGACGAAGGATCATGTCAACCATTATATGGATTATTATAAGCAATTTTAATTGATTCATGTCTATCTGAAATCAAACAAACGTCGACTTGAGGTGTTACATACCTTCTTAGATTTTTCAAAAAAAAGCTCCAAGCACCCCTTGTCTCACCTTCCACAAGTGAATAAGCAATGGGAATTGTATTTTTGTTTCCATCTTGTGCAATAACAAGCAAAAGAGTCCCCTTGTACTTGTCGTGTAACCAAGTTCCATCCACTAAGACAAATGGTTTACAAAATTTACACCCAAATATGCACGAAGGGAAAGTCCAAAATAGTCGTTTAAAATTTTTTGACCCCTGTAATAGAGTATTATAATAATATGCAAGTGATACTTCTATTTCCACAATAGTTCCTAAAAGAAATCTTTGCATAGCCAACAACCACCTTGGAAGGTCATTGTAATACTTTTCTCAATTCCCATAAATTGTTCTGATAGCTTTGTTATTTGTCATCCATGTCTTTCTATAGGTGGTTGTGTAGTTGTATCGTTTCCAAATACGTGCAATGATCACATTCACTTTAATTGATGGATCAACTTTAAAAAATGACTTTATGCTTTTGCATATGATGTTAGAGTCAAGCTTGATATGATCCTGTGACATAGAGGAATTTGCGCAATTGTGCAACCCCTTCAAACAACCAATCACCCATTGCTTACTTTTTTGGCTTAACGAATCCCTGCATTTGAACAAGCTTTGTGGATTTACACATTTAATTACATATTGTATTAATCAGATTGCACTACATAGTAATTAAGGGAGTGTTTTATGTGATAATGTTTAATTGCAAGTTGACAATTTGGTTTGCTATTAAACTTCATTCCAATCTTAAGAGATGCATCTAATGGAGGTGGTTCATTAGATGACATATCAAATTCAGAGGATTGGTAAGCATAATCCAAGCTTAGATTACGCATATGGAATAGTGGATCGTATGTCATTTTAATTACATGAGGTTTTAGCTTTAGATCATCGCCATTGTCATCGTCCTCGTCCTCGTCAAAGTATGTTTCTTCTTCACTTAGTGGAATATACGGTCCAGGTTGATATGGTTCAGGTTCAAATGTTTCGGCCTGGTCAAAGTATGGTTCCGGCTGGTAAAGTTCATAATTTTGAAAAGAATAAGTGTTTTGTGTTTGAAAATGGTATTAAGAGTGAGGTATGGTTGAGGAAGATGGTTGACCAACATCGTATAATGGATTACCATCTTCAGACGTGACATATAGCTCGATAGATCTAAGTGGCGGCCACTATTTATGAACATCAAACATGAGTTCAACATCTTTGTCGTCTTCAACAGTTAATAATTCATAATGAACTAGATCTTGTCCAAATGAGATAGGGTGTCGAAAAATTATATTAAACACCTTCTTATTTTCTAACTTCAACTTTGCTTCAATTTTTTTCTTCAAGTAAGTACGATTTTATCCAAAATAAACTCGAATAGCTTTTTTTTTTTCCGTCACTTTTGAAACATTTACCAATATCTTGTCTTTCACATATTTCACCATTGTAATAAATCAAAAAAACTATATTTTTTTGTGCCATTGATATGAAAGTGAGATATTGAGATTGAGATGAAATGCAATGAAAATAATATATCATACTTATAGACAACCAATAGTGATACATGCAATGCTGCCAACACTTGTGATACATTGTCCTTGTGATACACTACCATTTAGGTGTGCATGCATGGCCTTACAAGTCGCCTTTCCCAAAGGCGACTTCGTGACACATCCTTTGGCAAGTTGCCATTCCAAAAGGAGACCTCGTGAAACCACCTACTGCAAGTCACCATTCCAAAAGGCGACCATGAAAAAGCTTTGAGAAATCGCCTTTCTAAATGGTGATTGAGATGGAATCAGAATATGAATATAATCTCACGTTGGGAAGTTGCATAAATGTGATCAGCCTTCTCATATTAGGTCTTCTCCGTCCAATATAATCCTCGCCATCATGTTCAGTCTTCTCTGTCCATAAGTGTTTATTTTCAAAGGGCATGTTGTGTGAAGCCATGCATAATATTTTATTGGTCATTCAAAGTGTTGTCTTGTTTATAAATAAGCCAAGTTTTATGATCATATTTCTTCACTCTTTCACTCTTCACAACTTCACTCTTCTTTATATTTTCACCCTTCCGCTATTAATATTTCTTCTTTGCTCTTTATATTTCATCTAAATGGCATTGTTATGGAATGACGATAATCACATATCAGCGCTACACCACATTTAAAATTTTGTAAGTAATACAATACTTTATGTAATATTTTTAATATTTTTTTTATATATTTTATACTACATTTCATTCTAAAATATAGTTTTATTAGAATATCTTCTAAAATATTTTTTTATATATTTTATACTAAGTTTCATTCTAAAATATATTTTATACTATATTAGGCTACACCACATTCAAAATTTTGTAAGTAATACATACTTTATGTTATATTTTTAATATTTTTTTTATATATTTTATACTAAGTTTCATTCTAAAATATATTTTATACTATATTAGGATTCATCTCATTCTAATATCTTCAAATATATTTTTATTCTTTGCTTATTACAGGATTCATCTCAAAATTTAAGATCACTTAGCGATAAACACATTGCACCAAATTCTTTAATAATTCCATTATTAAATCAAGCCGGGTTTGGTAAAGTATCACAAATAGAAATTTATAAAATAGACAATTCACTTATTACTACTTTAAATGAAAGATGGAAAACTAAAGCCTGCATGTTTCATCTTCCAACGAGTAAATGTACCATAACATTAGAAGATGTTGCGCTACTACTTGACTTACGCTTTTGAGGTAAAGTTGTAACTAGATCAACTATGGTATTATGGACAAACGATTTTTTAGATTTGTTAGGAGTCATGTCACCTAAATCTCAAAGAAAATGGAATTTTATAAAATTAAAATGGCTAAGAGAAACATTTTCAATGTTAACTCCAGAATCATCTAATGAAGAAATAATTATACATTGTATAGCATACATTTTAGAATTGATTGACGACATATTAATGTCTGACAAATCCCACAACATAGTACATATTATGTGGTTGCACTTGTTGAGAGATTTGCGAGCGACAGGATAATACAGTTGGGGTTCAGCATGCTTGGCAACGCTTTATAGAGAATTGTGTCATGCATTTGAACCCAGTGTTATGTCGAACGGTGGATGTTCACATCTACTTCAAACATGGGCATGGTACCATATGCCATTTCTTGCACCAATAAATAATCTTGAGCCTCATTTTCCGTTCGCAAAAAGGTAAATATCAAAAAAAGTTAAATATTATATTTATAAAACTATTAATTAATTCACTAACATACAAATTTATTTTCGTAGATATAGTGGAAAAGATATGAAATTTGGTAATACACCTCGTTATCATACCGCTGGATATCGATAAAAAATTAATCACATGACCGTTAACGAAGTAATATATTAAAATATTATTTTATTTCTATTATTTTATTTTTTTTATGGATATATTACTAACAAACTTGATATATATCAGTTTCTCAAGAGGCCATATCTACGTCTAACATATGTTAATCTAGAAGACAATTGGCTATGGAGTGCATCTACATATTTGATTTTTTTTCTACATAATAGAAATGCATCCAATTGATAGAGTGAAACTATAATTTGGATTACCTCAAGAAATTTCACATCCTCCGAGGAACATGAGAAAGTATCATAAGGTAGATTTGCATAAACAAGTTTACTATAGTTGGACATTATTCTACGAAAACAAGAACAAATAGTTGAATGAACGAGAGAATCATATTCTTCATGGTCAACCTCTAAATGTTGAATTTAAACCAAGTTATGAATACATGGTTTGATTTTGCAAAAATTCTAAACGATTTATTTATGTAGAAAACCAAATTGGTTTATCCTCGTGTCAATCCACCCCAAACTCCACCACAATCTAGCCAATATTTTTTCCAAGAATCAATGTTCAACACAACACAACAAAATCAATATTATATACCAACACCTCATGACACTCAACCACCTTCTCATACTTTTACCCACTCACCACATCCTTATACTTTTACCCACACACCACATCAATCTTACGGTTCACGCCAGGGGAACAATTTAATTTTGACAGCCAACAACCACATCAAGAAGACAATCGTCAATTATCATTTGCATCAAGCGAAGAGGAATTGTTGTATAACACGTTCAACACTCGTCATAATACACCTAAGTCCGCTACCCAATTACTGAATAATATGTGTCAACACAACTTTCAAATTTCAAGCTTTGAGAATGCATATACCCCATTGAATCAAATATCCAACTGGACTCAAGGTGGGAGTAATTCTTCTGCAGCACTTCCTCCTAGACATTCTGAACAGCAAGAAGACGAAGAACAAGAAGAAGAACAACAAACTTGTGATGTACCAAGGCATCGTCAAACATGTGATGTTTTTTATGAATAAATTATGTAATTTAAAATTTCTATTTATGTATTTTTATGAATTATAATAACTATATATATATTATTTTTGTTATTTTAATAAAAATTAAAAAAAATGATTTTTTTTTATAAAAAAAAAAATCCTTTTAAAAATCATCATTTGAAACTTGGGCTTCATTAAGGAAGTCGCAATTCCAAATGGTGACTTATAACTAAAAAAAATGGGTAGTTTGATATTTAAGTTTCAAAAGAGAGTAGTTTGATAAAAAAAAATAAAAAAGGGTTATTTAAAAAAAATCCACACTTTGTCCTGTTTTTGCAAATTGATGTTGATAAAGTTTAAGCTTTGTAGATGAAATAAGTTTCTACTTCCAAACAATGTTTAGCGTTAGAGATTTATGTGGTTTCTATCAATTGGTTTGATGTGAACAAAGTGTTAACGTGGTCTACCAAAGAACTCGACAACAATATAATTTAAATTTAATTATCATTTTTATTTTAGTATTTTTATCAATTCACGAAATTGATTATCTATTTTAAAAGTTGATATTTTTTTGTTTTTGTTTGATTTTTTTTAACTAAAACGTTATTATTTGACATATTTTTAAATGATGTATTACACATTTTACGATATAGAATCATTTAGATGCATTAATTATTCATGTCATTAATTAAATTATAAAAATGTAAAAATTCTGAAGTTAAAATTTAATTTTTTAGATGATTTTATTGCGATTTCATAAGTATTAGTCATTCTACATTATCGAATCATATATCGTATTATTTAAAACATGTCACATCATTATTTTTTAGTTAAAAAATCAGAATGAGAGATCAAATATGTTTTAAAATAAAAAAATCGATTTCGTGAATTGATACAAAAATAGGAGACTAAAATTACAATTAAAGCTTATAATTGAGATATTTTGTTAAAAAAGTGCATTCATTCAAAAGTTTATAGCTACACAAACTAGAAGACTAATGTTGATATATTAATTATGTAATGATTTTTATGCATTTTAGAAATATGGTGAAGTAGACCCATAGTTTTTTAGGACATTGTACAACAAATTAAGTTTTGATTGGATCATGTTTGATTAAAATGCACATAGATAATGATAGTGTAGTATAAGATACGGCCTTTGCGTAAAACATCTTATTTTGATTAAGACATGTATAATGATAGTGTAGTATTTTTAGAATTGGAAATATAACATTAATATCATGATGCACACTTGTCTTTGTTTATTTAAAATATTATGCTCATAATCTTGATTGTGATATTGTAATGTTTTGGGATTTGAAAAAAAATAAAGTATTCTCTATTTTTATTGTGGTTGTTATGGGTTTATGTATGATTAAACTTGACAAAATCATACAAATTGAATTTATAGATTGTTTCCAACTTCATGTTTTTGAAAAAGATTAATTTTATTACAAAGAATAATGTATATTAAGTTAAGTTGGTTAAAAATAAAAGAGAGGAATTAAAATTATGATACATTAATAATACATATTGAGTTATGTTGAGTTATGTTGGCCCGGCCGATGCTTTATATTATTTATAGAGTTCACTTTTATTTTATTGTTATTTTTAATTAGCTAATGATGGTGCTGACAGTTTCGTTAACAAAAATTTGTTGACTCTAGTGACGGCTTGGCAATACAATAAAATATTTCAAAATGACACCTCAATACTCTAGTGAATGTTCTATTTTTTTATTGTAACGTCGACACGAAGTAGGTTTGGATGACGCTACATTAGATGTCATTTGGTCGACGCTATTCATTAACTCTACTGTTTTAACCTAGACTTGATGCCGACGCTAAATAAAAGTTAGCTTCGGTTTTTAGCCCTTTAGTATGGATTTTTTATCGACGCTAATAACATTGTTTCTAGTAGTGACCATCCATATTATCTGCATAATTTCAATTAATATATCCTACAACTGAATGATCAACATGTCCACTGCTAAACATGATATCGTGATGTTTTTGTACCCATCAAGTAGTTGAAAGTCCACTTCACTGCTTCCCTAGTTTGGAGATAAACTTGACTAACAAGTTGTGCCAAATCTAATCTAGTGCAAATCATAGCATAGATGAAACAACCAACAATACTAGCATAAATAACCTTTGACATATATTTAACTTCTACATTTGTCTTTGGACATTGATCCAACAAAAGCTTCAAGTGATTCACCAGTGTAATATTCACAACATTTGAATTGCTCTTATCAAATCTGTCTAACAACTTTTCAACATAACTCATTTCTAGCACTCATAACATATCATTAACATACAATAACAATAAAATAAAAAAACCATCATCAAGGCTCCTAACATAAACACAACAATCATACTCGCAACTTTTATAGCCAATCTGAAGAATGTATGAATCAAAGCATTTGTACCTTTGTGTAGTACCTCACTTTTGTCCGATCAACTAAAAATAGCTCTAAAAAATATATAATATGTTTAATACATATTTTACAATTATTATAAAAAATCTAAAAAAATCATTATTTTACAAATCTGATTCAAATTTAAATATATACTAAAAATAAAATAATATAAAATAAAAAATAAGAAATTTGCATTACAACAACACAACTCTAGTTTTTTTATTTGGCCTGACAACACACAAATACACCACAATCTGTCTTTATTTTCCTGCCAACAGCTAGGGATGGCAACGAGGTGGGGCGGAGACGATTTTAAGCATTACCAACCCTGCAGCCGCAACTCCAATAACGCCCCCGCACTCGCACCGCCGGGGGTGACTTTTTAACATCCACCCCCGCACCCAACAGGGACGGGTTTCTCCGCCCCGCATCTGCCCCCATTCCAAAAATTGGAATTATTTTATTCATAGCATAAAAAATCAAAAATTTGACTAAATAGTAACATTCAACATAAGTTCTAAAATTACAATAATCAAAATAATAAAATCACAATATCTTTAAATTTATTTAAGTTTGCTACAAGTCATAATATTTTGATCAACAAAAGTTCAATTCGAACAAAAGTTCTAAATATTCAAAGTTCAAACAAACTAATCAATCAAAAAAGTAAAAAGTTCCAAATTATCAAAACAAAAAGATTCTAAATAAGCATTTTCTAACGATCATCTTCATCTTCAAGGCGGGAATTGGAAAGTAAAGTAACACCACTGATCAAGAATTCACCTATATTAAAAAATAAAAGTTAAATATTAACATTTAACATGACAAATTTAAATCAAACAATATAGAGAATAAAATATCTTCATCGTCAGACTCTATTTCATTGAGTAAAATAGCATTTTCATTATCCACTTTAGAATTTGAATCACCTATCAATATCAACGTAGTACAATATAAACAACAATAATTTAAGATATACAAATGAAGTTCTAGATTTTTTTTTCCTAACATACAAATCCTAGTCTTCTAAACCATCATCCTCAATATTACTAAAATGGACATCTAACATTTGAGAATCACTACTAGAACCATTATTCATTTTCAATTGATATTCATAAAGCAAATCATAACACAACTGTGGAATCGACTTAACTTGGTCATTAGCATCATTCCTATACAACTTAACATAATAATATTCAAGCAACTCTATTTTGTACCTAGGATCCTAAACAACAGCAACTCCCATTATTTCATGAACCAAATTCCAATATTTTTTCAAATTTTCTCAACATATTCTCTGCTATTTTTTTTATCAATGCATCAGAGGATTTAATCCACTCATTTATTGCAATTTTGATCATACAAATCTTAGGAAAATGTTGATTGGAAGTTGGATAATTAGTGCCAGAGAACACTTCAGTGATAGAATTGAACAATTCCAATTTGCCACAAATATCTTTTGCAAAATGTAAACTTGTAGGAAAACAAGTGTATTGGGATTCACGTTGTCTTAATTGGCTAAATACATCTTCATACAAAATGGCAACATCAAGAATCTTGTAAGTTGAGTTCCATCTAGTCGGACAATCTAAAACCAAATTCTTGGTGCAAGAGATTTGTAATTGTTTGGCAGTCTCCTCAAACTTTTCCTTCCTTTTAGGTGTTGCAGTCTAATATGCAACACTATCTCGAATCCTCTCCACTCCATCATTCACAACTTCTAACCCATCTTTTACTATCAAATTATGTGTGCGCAACAACGCATGTGAAGTAAGGTCTCATCCTTTAACAATGTATTCAATTGCAACTTATCCTTAATTTTTTCAATCATTGCATCATTAGTGCTACAATTATCTAAAGTGATAGTGGACAATTTTGCATCAATATTCCAATCTATCAAACATTCAACCAATGCATTACAAAGTCTTTCACTTGTATGAGGGACAGGAACATAAATAAACCTAATATAAGAAGATTCACATTCAATGACTAATATAAATAATATTCAATCAGACTAGTATTATAAGAAATTATAATTACCTCTAAATTTGACTTTGTAGATCCCAATTTTCATCAATATAATGAGCAGTGACAACCATATACCTTTTTCTTATTGCTTGCAATCCACATGTCAGAAGTAATGGCCACTCTTTGTGGGAGATTTGATTTCTCCATTGTATCGAGAGATACGTAGGAGCAAGATCACACTCTTGTCAAACACAATAATAAAAACTTTTTTCACTCTTTTTTAACACGCTTTTATCTCAAAAAATCACATTTATAAAAAACAATTTATATTCATATTTAATAATAAAGAGAAATAAATATATTTAAGTTGATATAATTTTGTACAATTAATTATAGGTAACTGTATTTTAACGGATGTCGTAGGGTGTTAATACTTTACCTACGCATAATTTTGTACTTCACCTGAATTTTTAGTAGTATTAGAGTTTGGTTCAACTTGTGGCTCACATACTACCTGAGTATTACTTACTACTAAAAGTTTCTCTCTCTAATGCAGATACATCTATTTTAACATGAACTGCTCATCAAACACAACATATCTATTGATCACCATTTTCTTTGAAATTGGATCCCATAACTTGAACCCCTTAACATTTTTTGCATAATCAACGAAGACACACTTCTTCGACTTTGGATAAAGTTTAGATTTATCTTCACTGGGTATACGCATATAAGTTGGACACCCAAAAATCCTTAAATTGTGAAGATTAATAGGGATACATGTTCATACCTGTTGAGACATAATCCCAAATCAAGTGTTTTGAGGATAGACAAATAATTAATTAATAACTAATCATGATTATGATTATGTTGCTATTTAACTTGTGTTTTAAAGTGATATTTTTTTTAAAGATAAGGGATCAAATATATTCATATAAAAATTAAATGATCTTTCCATGAAAGAAATCAAAAACATTATGTCTTACATGTCAAAATGAACTGGAGATTGGTAAGAAGAACATTCTTGTTATTCCATATTAAAGACAAAGTTAAGGCATATTATTCTTGATAGTCCAAACCTCAAGTGAAAGAATATCAAGATTGTTCAAAATCAATAGTCAAACATATAACTCGAGCTGAAGGCCCAAAAAAGCAAAACAACCACCAAATTATTGATAAGGTTGATCTCCAGATTGATGAACTATGAGCAAGGACAACAAGGACATGAATACACTATTGTTGCATCCTTTTTCAGAAAGTCTTGTATGCTTCCGAGTCAAAAGACTAACATTTTGTAGCTCATTCAATCACTCATCCACGTTCTCCATAAAACTCCAAAGCAATAACGTTCTGGTTTTATCAAAGAACAATATAGACTTACAACTTGCAGAAGCTTAGTAACCGCCATATTAAGTCTTTTTCAATCCTCTCTTCCTCTATAAAAGGAATATCAAGGAGAAGACAAATGTAAGGGTTTTAAAGGCAATCATTTCATACGGAAGTAACAAAGCTCTTATCTTAAGAAAAAACTTTAGCTCTCTCATTATATTCAAGGATCATTTTATTGACTTATTGCTAATAATCAATCTCAAACAAGTGTTGTGTAGATTTTGATCCTAAACTCTTTTAGCATATACATCATTTATAACTCAAGTTTATTTCTTAAGATAGTTTGAGTATGTTGTAAAAATCCTTTTAGGTATTAAAATGTAATTGTAAAAATTCTTTCTGAACTGAAAGGTAACTGTAAAAATCATTTCAAGATTGAAAAGTGAATTCTAAAACTTATCAAGAAAGGTAGTGTAAAAGCAAAAATATTCTGGTGCTAAGCACATTAGTAAAAAATCTCACATATTGTGAGGACTAGACGTATCTCACATTGGGTGAACCAGTATACATCATTGTGTGATCTTCTTATCCTTATATTTATTTAGTTTTTCACTCACTTATCACACATCGTTTAGAACTAATATATTGTATTTATCTCTAACTCACCAAAAATATTTTGGACTTTATGTTTGAAACCAAGATTGATCTTGAGTTAAATCAAAATTATGTTCAAGAATTAAGATTTTAAAAAGGATTGCAATTCAAACTCTTTGCTTGTGATTAATATTGCTACTTCAATTGGCATTAGGGTTATGTCTCTAAGGTTAAACATCTAACAAGTGTTAGAGGAAAAGATTCAAGAAGAAAAAAGAAATATCAAAATTCAAGTATATTGTTAAAGGAGGATCATCAAATATGCCACCTTGTTTTGATGGTATAGGTTACTACTTCTGGAAAAGAAAAATGCAACTATTCCTTAAATCACAGGATACAGGAATATGTCGTATCATAACAGATGAATACATCATAATAAGAGTAGATCAAAGTGATCCAACATCTGTTGAAAAAAAAGAAGCAAATTGGACAACAAAAGACAAAGCTAAGGTATGAGAGGAAAATGAAAGAGTTGATGAATGCGATACGACCAAAAAGATACGAGATGCATTACAAACTCATCATGAAAGAACAAGTCACATAAAAAAATAGATATTAGTGTATGAAGACTTGAACTATTTGAGATGAATGAAAGAGAAACTATTGATAATATGTATTCAAGATTCACAATCATAGTATATGAAATGTGCTCCCTTGGCAAGGTATACTCAGTTCAAGACATGGTAAGAAAGATTATAAGATGTCTCTCCATCATATGGAGACCTATGGTCACAACCATACGTCAAGCAAAAAATCTTGAGACACTCAAATTAGAAGAACTGATTGGAACTTTAAGAGCACATGATGTACTGCTTCAAGAAGATAAATCAGCAAAGAAAGGAAAAATAGTAGGCTTAAAAGCTTCACAAATTTTCAAGAAAGCTCATCCTTACAACTGGATGAAAAAGAAGATTTAAAGGAAAAAGAGATTGGCAAAGAAGAAGCTGATGTGGAGAGGTAGTTCTTCTCACAAGATAAATTCAAAGAATAATGAGAATAAGAGATTAAATCAAAAGAAGTTTTTCAAGTAAACGGGAAACTCTAAAACTAACATAGATAAAAGCCAAATCGCATGTTATGGGTACCACAAATTAAAACATCATAAAGCTGAATGTCGTTTGAACAAAAAGGCACCCAAAAAAATTTCATTCAAAAAAAAAACCCATGATGATCATTTGGGATGATTATGATGAATCAATTACAAAAAAGAACATTTTGGTCTCATATCAGAACTTTCTCCAAAAAACAATAAGAAAGTGTTCCTATTGTTCAAAGATGGGTCTTGTTGAATCAAACTACTACCTTTTAAAAAATATATCCCTAAAGAAAAAACTAACCCTCGAGGACCCAAGACCGAAAGGGTACCCCAAGCATTTATTAATATCTAATGCCGATTGGTTTTCAAAACTGTCAAAAAAAAGGCACGATACTTGGGCAATGGTTGCAATGTTACTAGCCATTTAATACCAATTGTTAGAACAACAACACAATCTTAAAAGAGTAAAGTGAGAAATCACAAATAAGAACTCAAAACGTTTGATAATGAAATTCAACCAATGATGCATACGTCTCCGACTACAGAACAACTGTAGTTCTATTTTTTAGATGAATGAATTATGTTTAGAAAGTACTGTAAATACACAATATGCTTAAATAATAATAATAATAATAATAATAATAAAGTTTAAATTAGAATAATACTCCCAAATCGTACTACAAAGAGCTATTGTCCCCGCGCTCCTGATTGCCCTCACAACAACTAATTGAGCCAAACCGTCTGCTTGATACTATGTATGATCAATAATCATGGATGTTCATGAAAATGGAACCATATTCGGAATTTCCAAGTTATGTAGTCTTAATAGTTGCATGTTGAGTCGCCGAATAATCCCACGATCAATGGCTTTTGAAGTCGACATTACTGCATATACAACAATCGCTAGTCAATTAAAAAGTAGTTAGTTTATTATCTATATTAACCTAAAATATCATTAACTTTTTATATTTATATTTCTGCTAAAATGTAGGCTTTGCCAGCTGAATTTGGAAACCATGTATGTAACATGAAACATGTCAGTCTCAATCTTCAAGCTGGTCCCTTAGGTGCTATCATAGTTTGTAATATGCTAATTCGTGATCAACCCACAAGGTCTACAAAATTTAGAATGATATTAGAGCTGGCAACAAATTGATGTATGAATTTCACAACAATGGAGATAACATGAGCCATGATTTTGTTACTAAGATGAATTAATACTTAGCATTTGTTGACTTAATCACGGTTACTATTATCGTTTTCATATGGAATTTACCATGTGTGAACTACACTTTTCGTCCTTTATATTTGTTCCATTTTTAGATTTATATTTTTTTTTCAACTAAGTCCTTGTGACACTTTGTTCATAATATTAATTTTTGCATTTTGTCCATTTATAAATGCTCTTTTTCGTTAGTTCTATTTAAAAAAAAACATGTGGTCGTTAGAATGTTTATGAGATAAATTATAAAAATAAACAATTTTTATATTAATTATTTGTTTTAGAAATATACACTTATAGTCCTTTAAATTTAATGTAATTTCCGTTTAAATTCAATCTTCATCTTCTTCCTCTTTTCCATCTCTCTTTTGCAATTTATAATTTTAATAGAAAAGTCCAAAATAAAAAATTCATCATTCCAACAAAAATTAAAAAATGAGTTATTGTAAATAAAGAGAAACTCACCATAAATTCACTATCTTCAAGATGTGTCTTTGTACAAACTAGTTGTAGATTTGATTTTTGTTTTTATGGGTTTTAAGAATCACTTTTTCTTGCTGGAAATATGACGAGGGGTTTCAAGAAGGATTTTTGTATTCAAGAAGGATATTTTTGTACAAATTGTCTATTGATTTTATTTTCATTTTTTGTTTTTATGAGTTTTAAGCATAATTTCTCCATTCATATTGATCGATCTCCGATCACAATTGAAAGGAGTTTAGGATTCCAAGATACATGTTATTCCTTCGTTTTTATGGGTTTTAAGCATAATTTCTCCATTCATATTGATCGATCTCCAATCACAATTGAAAGGAGTTTAGGATTCCAAGATACATGTTATTCCTTCTTTCAACAACAAAAGTTAAATTTTTATTATCATCTTCATTATCAACTTAAAAAACGCTGAAAAAGTCCAAATTAAAAACCAAAACAAATATGAAGGTAAAATTTAAAATATCTAGAAATTTGAATATAAATTAGAGTCTAAAACAATAGATTTTGATGAATAAAAAAGAACTCACAAATCAAATAAAATATAACTTAAAAAATCAATTTAAAAAAAATAAAAAATATAAAAGACAAGTTTAAAATTTTAATGCTTTAACAAGTGTTTTTGAAATATTTGTGAGTGTGATTTTTTATTAATTGCAGTTTTTGTCCTACTATTTTAACTGAATCGCGAAAGTAATTCAACATTTTATTTCTCCTCAGTTGGTCCCTTAAACATAATTTTGGTCCAAAACTTGATAAAATTTCACTTTTTATTTATTTATTTATTTATTTAAGTCATATCATGCCTCAAGATCTTATTTGCAACAATTGTACCTAAAATCTATGATCATAAATGATGTAGTACAGTTTTAAAAAAATAAAATTTTATTAAATTTTGGACCAAAATTTTGTTTAAAGACAAAATGAAGAGAAACAAAATGAGAGACTATTTTCGCGATTCAGCTAAAATAGTAGATCAAAGCTGCAATTAAATCTTAATCTTACTATTCTTTTAAAAAAAGATTGAGTATATATGTGCTTTCAATTTATTTGTTATTTTGGGCTTATGGCTTATTATTAAGGCCCATTTAGCTTCATATAAAAGAGTAAAGTATAACCTAATGTTTGTATCATCCTTCTTGGGACAAATCGCTGCATCCAATCCTCTTCTTTTTTCCTCTGTCCAGCTCGCTTCTTCTTCGTTTACGGTGAGTTCTTTGTTTTTTTTTTTTGCTCATTTCATTGTTTCCTTATCTTTTGTTTTGTTTTTTTTTTTATCTCTC
>JBBPBT010001034.1:829495-840068 GCA_037974875.1 Cicer bijugum
TTAATTAATGTGATATTATCAAAACTATAGAATTTAGCTTTTGCAAAATCATTATGAGTAATTAAGATTTTGCAAATCTCACGATTTGATATAATTTTAATAACGTAAAATACAATTTTATAATATAGAATTGTATTAATTATTTATACGTTATTAATTAAATTAAAAATAAATAAAATATTTGAGGTTGAAATTTAAGTTTTTATGATGTTTTATTTTAATTTTATAGGTATTAATTATTTACATCTCCTATCATATGTCACGTTATTTAAAATAAGTCAACGTTTTTTAATTAAAAATAATTAGATGAAGGTACTAAAATTGTCGACTTTTAAAATAAGATGATTTATTTTGTGAATCCTTTAAAATAAAAGGATTAAAACTACAAGTAAACTATTTTTTCTTTCTTTATATATATATATATTAAAAATTTTAAAAACAAAATTTCTAATTTGTTATTTTCTAAAACGTATCTTTAGAGAAAAAAATTCATACAAAAATATCGTATTTGGGTAAAATATTTGTCCAAAATTTAATGAGAAGTAAAGATTATAGAGGTAAAATTGTGTTTTTTTTTTTTTTAAATTATAGGGGTAGGAGTCAAAGTGTGGTGGTATAAAATCTAATTATCTAATATCATATAATAGCTTTTTTCGTTGAATTCTTATCAACGTTATCAAATTTATGTCATGGCGTTGTAACATGGCAAGTTGTTTGCCCACTATAATTAAGGATGACAAAAAAATATTTACAACAAGGAATAATAGTCATCTACTACCCTATTCATTTGATAAAAATGATAAATGTATTTTATTGATATTCACGTGGATATCACTAAATAGTTTTTTAAATATTTGTGGATATTAGCATATAAGCAGGGTTTTTGAGTTTAATATCCCTTTTTTGAGTTTCATATACTAAAATGCCACACTTCCAAAAATATATACCCTCTTTTTCTTTTTTTCCCAGTTGCTGGTCGGTGCGACTCCTGATGCATTTTTTTTGAACGTTTTCACATGGTCGCATCCTGGGGATGCGACCTTCTACTAACCAATTCAAATTTTTTTCATTCCCATTTCATTCTCATTTTTCATTCCCGTTTTCACATGGTTAGTAGGAGGTCGCATCCTGAGGATGCGACCATGTGAAAACGTTAAAAAAAAATGCATCAGGAGGTCGCACCCCCAGGTTGCGACCGACAACTGGAGAAAAAAAGAGGACAATTTGATATATATTTTTGAGAGTGTGGCATTTTGGTATATGAAACTCAAAAAAGGGATATTAAAGTGAAAAATCCAGATAAGCATGGGTATATCTTTTAAATAAAAAAAATATATATTTAAAGTAGAACTTTTCATCTTCTTTTGTCAAACAAAAATTAATATAACCACATATAAACATTAATATATAAACACATCAATAAAATATATCACAAAATTAATTGATGTATCAATAAAACTTGATGTATTAAATAAACTAGTAAACTAATAGAGTTCATTTAACTAGTAAATCATGATTAATTATGCGTAGGCTGAAAACCCAAAAGAAGGTTTCAAATAGAAAGTTGGGATCTCAACAAAAATACCTGAAAAATAATAGTTTGTGTATTGATTTGGTGGGTTTGTTAGTTTCATTTACTTATTGGTTTACGCATTTAGTTAATGAACTAAATTAGTAAATTAGTTGTTATGATACTTTATGGATTATATCAATTTTATTTTTATAGTTTAATGTAAGGTTTTAAATTACAAACCATGTCATGTGATACAATCATAATATTTAGTTGAAGTGGTGTATGCATTGCAACACTCACAACTATAGTGGCCTTGTCTGCAACCACAACAACAATTTAAAACCATAATTTAAGGATTAAACAATAAAAAATTGTGAATTGACATACATGCAAAAGAAAAAATTGATAAAGGGACTAAACAATTGAATTGAAGAATAATGTAGATAAAAAATTGTTAACAATTGATGTTTTTCAAATATATCCTTTAAGAGATAGAATTAATTAGTATTTTTATTATAATATTTAAGTTTAATTGCAGTTTTGCTCTCATATTTTTACCAATTCACGAAATTGGTCATTCTATTTTAAAATCCAACAGTTTAGGTCAATTTCTTACATTTTTTCACTAAAAACTATGTGACATGTTTTAAAAGACATGACATATGATAGGACAATGTTAAATAATTATTACCTATGAAATTGCAACTTATGAAATCATTTATTTTTATAATTTAATTAAATATAATTAATTCATCTAGATGGTTCTATATCATGAAATTGTATGTCATGTTATTAAAAATATCTAAAACCACAATTTTTTTGTTTAAAAATCTGATTGAGAGATCAAAACTATCAATTTTTAAAATAGTAAGACTAATTTCGTGAATATATTAAAATAAGGGAATTAAAACTGTAATTAAACATAATATTTATTTTTTGTTGCAAAAAAAGATGTAATTAACTAGGGATATATTAATAAATAAATAAATAATGCAGTTGAAAATTCAAAAACGAATGTAGTAGTTGTTGATAACAATGAGAATGATCCGCTTCTAGATAATATATGTGGGAGTATTCTATGAGTATGAACCACCCTAATTAGTATGCATAAGTGTTGTTGTTGTCATGTTCGTGCTAGTGCCAATAATAAAAATTAATATCATCTATTTTTTGTCTTATATATTGTTAAGTTGATGATGTAATTATTTTTATAATATGGAATTAAAAAAAGGTTTTTACGGGTCAACTAGGGAGGGCAATAGGTAGGGTTTGGGTAGAGTACTATAGTACCTGTCTCTATATATGCGATTTAAAAAAATATCCATACTCGTGTCCGTATTCTCTTGGATATCAACTTTAATATCCGTACCCTTACCCTCTGGATACCTAAGTGCTCATACCTATACCCATTATCTACGCTTTAACTAAAAAGATCGATAAATAAATGATATTTTTGTGATTAAATTTAAACATTATTCAAATATCTTAATCCAATCATTAAATATTATAAACCAAAATGTTTTATAACTCAAACATTTCAAATGAACACTCGTTACAATACATATTTAAATATCTATAATTATATTTTACGAAGTTGCAAGTCATACGACAATATTATTTGAGACAACTGCTACAAAGTTTCAAGTATAATTACAAAGTCATGATTAATAAGACATGATTATTAGTTATAAAATCACAATTATTTATCTATTTATCATAATCAGATTCTTAAAAATTTACTAACGTTTATCTTTCAATTATAAATATTGTAGTGGTCTAATGATATAAAAGAAAACAATTAATTAAACTAAATACTAATATAATAAGTTAATAAATAACTAATATATTTATATAAGTGCGGGTGCGGGGTGAGGTGGATATTTTAGTACCCGTATCTGCACCCATACCCCGCTTAATTTTGCTTGTAATTACCTATCTCCATGCCTATACCCATTATGCAGGTTTTTACTCTACCCATTATGAATTTTTTTTTGTGTGGATATCAACTGAGTTTGAGTCTAATTGTCATCCCTAAAGTCAACCAATCGACTCATCGAGGGATAAGACGAGGCGGTGTGGGCGTCTCAACACAACCATCCGAGTTGGTTTGTCCTCACCCTTTCTTTAGACATGTTGATGGTGGGGCGGACCAAACGTGGCAAATTGATCCGTTTTGCCACCCATAATTCCAAATATATGTAACAAATCTCCAACTACATCAAACAACCCCTTGGAAGTCCAAATTAACATTTTCAAGATAAAGAAAATACAATGTAACTCAGTAATGAAAAAATACGAACCTGATCAAATTGGTTACATAAGAAAAGTTAATTACGATTAGAATATAATACACTTATCACAATTAAGTTAACATATCTTAACTAACTTGCAATTATTACTAACTAATTTATAACTAACTGTCTATAACCAACTCGAACTATATTTAACAAAATCTTTAACTATATCTAACACTTTTCCTATGTTTTCAACCAATGTATTATTCCCTTGATTGTAATTGTAATCCCTATTAGAAGTTAATATGGTTTTTTAAGTTATGTGTGAAACTTTTAATCATAGGCAAGCTAAATAATATTGGAAATTTACTTAGAGATAATGTTAGTGGTGATTATTCTTGTTAGTTAATCATTCTAAAATATATTTTAATGGTGCCTTAAATTACTATTTGACCATCCAACGACGTTTGGATTTAATGATACAAATATCTTTCAGCTTAATAATAAGTTTTTAGTTTGAATTCTATCTTAACAGCGTTTGGATTTAATGATACAAATATCTTTCAGCTTAATAATAAGTTTTTAGTTTGAATTCTATCTTAAGAATGCGATAGTGAAAAACTCTTAAAGGGAATATTTTGTTGTTTATTATAGTTTTATTTGATTCAAAGAATTAGTCTTTGTAGTTCTATTGAGAATATCCAATTTACATGCACACAAAAGATTAATACCTAACCCTATATTATGCAAGTTAAAAAAGATAGTTGAGCACAACTTACAACTTAGCCCTATGCTCACAATTCCAATAAGTAACTAATGACTTGGATTTCTTTTAGTAACGGGGACATGTTTTTTATAGACTCGCTTATTGTATCTCATATCTAATACTATTTGAAGTTGTTTCTTATATTTAATTTTTGCAAAATGTAAATTTCTTGTAGTTACACTACTCGAGAATAATTTTCCTTGGGAGGAACAACTAGTAGGGGAAAAATATACTTCGAAGCCGATTGACCGTAGAGATACGATGATATGTTCAGAAGACCTTACTATCAAACCTTGTGACAAGAAATCATCAAACCATAGATTTCAAAATCATCGGCATAAAGTTTGCATAAAAAGTCAAAAGGTATGTCTACATTATTTAAATCTAATAATTTGTTTTTTAGAAGAAATGATAACTATCACTATAGTTAAATCAAACATCTATAATGTCTCGAGTTCAAACTCATGACATAACGTCAAGATAACAATATTGACATTGATCAATTGACCTAAAATTTAAAGAGTTTAAATCTAATCTCTAATTATTTTCTTATTGGTAGAAATCGAATTTGATATGAGTTTTATGACTCTCGCCGACATTGTGCACCAACTATTTATTCTAGTCATTGGTAGTTGTGGTGGTCCGGTCCTGTGGGCCGTTGAGATGGACGACCGTTTGAAAACTCAATTTTTCAGAGGCACCAAATTATTTTTACTTAGTAGTATTAGTTAGGATTTATAGATATTGAAATTTAAAAAGAAATATAATTACAACTATATTCAAATAAAAAATTGGCAATTTCCCTATTTTATAGAAGATTTGAGCAAATATAACATACTATATGTGAGAATATTTTCAATTTTGTCTAGTATTAAGGGTTAGATCATTCTTTGATCATAATTTTAAAATATGTTGTAAACATCTTCAAACTTGCAAAAATGTAATAATTATTTTAATCTCGATGACAAAATTTTGCGTGATAAATTAGAATTTATTTGATAAATTTTTACAAGTGATTTAAAATTAAACTATATAATATTAAGTTACATGAAGATATTTATGTGTTTTCTCAATGTATACACATTTTATAGAATAATTTATAAGTTTTTTTAAATTAAAATTTAAAATCTTATTTGAAATTTACTGATTCACATAGTAAATTAAACGACCTTCTTTTGAATTTGAAAAAAAAACAAAACTAAAGTGTCATTTTATTATTTGCTTAGAACGCCTAAATTTCAAGTATCGACTCTGCTTAGTGGTATTTATGGGTGAGAATAGGTCATGTCAGACTAGACTTTGAAAAGTCGAAGTTTGACCTATGATGAATTTTTTATGAGTTTGACTTGTGATTAATTTTTTAGATTTTAGTTTGGTCGACATTCTATCATGAGATGTTTTCCGGCCTGACTTGACCTTTTTAAAAAGTCTGATATGACTTGAAAATTTATTCAAAAACCTATTTCACATCAAATCATTTAAATAATGCATTTTATATTTATTTTAAATAGACTAAATTAGACTTTTATATATAAGGAGAGCTAATAAAATAATAAACATTAGAAAAATTAATAAAATTATACATTTTTTTCTCAACAAATATTAAGTTAATTAATAAAATAAGTTAGTCTAGTATTTTTATTAAACAAATCAGATTAAATCAAAATTTAAATAGGCCAGACTATGAGCCTCTCAGAGACGATCTAACCTATTATCATCTCTAGTGGTATCTTATGTTAGTTAACATGCTTACTTTGTATGGTTTTCTTACTCATTTGTGAGAAAAATTCTTATTCCTTATCTAATATTTTAATACAATTAATTTTAATGAATTAGAAGGTAAGGATCGATTTGATAAATTGATAGAATAGACTAACACCTTGTTGATTAAGGTATAACTATAAAAAAAAACGTTTAGGTACGTTAATAGTTTTATATTTATAATAAAATCAAAAAAAATCTTTGTTTTTATTTCAGAAAAGGAAAATTGACCAGTTCATAAACAGTGGTATATTCACTACTAGTTTTGAACTCATTGATAATGAGAAAAATGGTTGTAGAAATGCCAAAAATCAGAGGAGAAGCTCGTCTTCTCCCTTTTCATGTTCAACACTATTGGATGAAAAACAGAATGTAGAAAGAAAGAAAGAGCAAGTTTTTCTTGCTCTAAATGACGAAGAAGAATATTGTTGTATTTGTATGGAAGACTACTCTCACTTAAGTGACTATGATGATTCTATTGAGGGGCCAAGTTACCCTATGTATCTAGGTAACTTCAAAATCCAACCTATAGATTTAATGGCTAGTGGTAGTTTTCCTTTAAGTACCAAGACACCTATAAAGGATAAACCAAAAATGGAATTTGTTAAAGTATTGAAGTCATTGGTCCATGAAGAAGAAGACATTGAACTCATTTGTACTGGTAGAAAATTCTTACCTTCTCGGAGTAACCATCTTCCAAGACCGGTTATTCCAATTGGACCTAGGTTTCAAGCAAAAATTCCTATATGGGAAGATAGAAGTGACATAAAACAACATAATGATGATGATAGTTTGAAGTGGTTGGGCACCCAAATTTGGCCGTTGCCTATTATTTCTAAAACTAATATAAATGATATTGGAAAAAGTTGGTCGGAGTCGATGTCGCATGAGAATGCTTGAAAATGGAGATCGATATTGGTTTCTCAAGTTCAATCTTTGATGACATTTGAGATGTTTCAAAAGTCGTGAAGATTGAATGACCAAAAGCGATTGGAATCTCTAGTAAATTGAATAACTTATCAAATAAACCAAATATTTGGAAGTATACATCTCAAAATGTATGAGCATGGTGATGAAAGCTTCTTTGGGTTTATTTTATCTTGTAATTATCTTTTTGAGATGTATACTTTTTGATTGTGAACCAAAAAGATAATTACCAGATTGAACATTCATGTTCAGTTTTTAGGGGTGATTTTTATTATGTCTCTATCATACTTGTGGTAAACGAAATTTTCTTGTAAGTTTCATTGTTAGACCTCTGGGTGATGTTTATTGGAAATTAGTATGTATACTTTCTTCAGGTGTTAACCTAAGCATTAGTGGTATATGGCGTGTGGATCTTGACAAGATTAAACACTAAAAGAATGTGTTTAATAAGTTTTATACCTATTTCTTTGTTTCACTCTAAATATATTTGGACACTCTAAACATTTTGTGACTAGAAGTGCGACATGTTCTATTATGTTTATTAGTTTCGCATGCCAATTTCTCTTCGTACTATGCATGACACCACTCTAAACATAAACTTAAATACTAACAAACCAAAGACCAAAATAACATTAGCAACTAATAAAAAACTAAGTTTATCTCAAAGACAGAATTATTTTTAAATTGGATGAAGACGAAAATTGGAGTTTGAATAAAAATTGGTAGTCTTTGCTTTAGGTCCACAACTGAGATAAGTAATAAATTTAAGGTTTTTGATGCTATCTTAACTTATTTGTAAAGTGCAGTGTAGTCTCATAACTCAAAAACCATTTAAGTTGGTTTTTAATTTGTATTTGTTAGTTCAAGTTGGTCTCTTCTGTTACCTCCGTTAATCAAAATCTAATTAACATTTTACATTGGTCTGACATGTCACATAAGTGTAAATATAATTTCATTTTTATTTTATTTTTAGATTTTATTTTAAATAATTATGAGACTAAATTGAGCGCAAACTCAACATTGCACTAACGACATTTAATGTCTCAAGATCCTTTGGTTCCTCTATAACCACCACTATGTGATCATATCTCTGTTTTAGAGATCTGATGATCTTCTTAATAATCACCACATTCGTCATTACTTCACCATTGGTCTTCATTTGATTTGTGATTGTTTCCACGCGAATGAAATTGTCAACCACACTCTCATCTTTCATTTGCAGCAACTCATATTGTCTCTTAACACTTGAAGTTTCACTTTCTTGATCTTCTCCCCATTAGTATAGTATTTCACCAAGATATTCCAAGCTTCCTTTGGTGTAGAGAACTTCGAGATTCTTTCAAAGTTGTTTGTATCAATATTTTGCTGAATGTAAAAAGAGTCTTGGAGTCATTTTTCTTTGAATCTTTAAATGTTGTTTGTTGCACCTCTATTGGATTTGGACCCAGTTAATCATATCCATTTTGTATCACTTCATACACTTTTTGAGCTCCAAGCAATGTCTTTATTGATGCACACTATGTCTGCTCCATCAAGAATTGAGAAATTAGATGAAAGATTTCTTGAGCCATTCACTATTACTTTGGTTTTTATACTCCGACTTGTGTTTCTCAAGTTCTTGAGGAATTTCACTATCACTCGTGTTTCCCTTTTAATTTGAACCTAGCTCTTCAAGCCAATTGTTAGAACACTTGTTTACTGCTATTAAGTTGATTTAAGTTGAGAGGATTGAGAATGAAAGAAGAAATAAATGGAGAGAATCAAAATTATGTTATTGTTTACATTACAAGTAACTGTACTTTCTTTTGATTTTATATCAAACACTTATGAGGATACTATTATAACAAACTAATAATAGCTTCTCACAACTTCTAACTAACTTCTAATGCTTCTAACTATTATTACAATTTCATAAAGAAGATTATTACCGTGAATCATTGAGTCCTTCTAGCCGCTTTTATGAGTTTCAATATTGTTGATGTTTCTCTTTCAAATTTGAGTAGTGATTATCGGAACTCATAATTACTAAAGAATTATGAAGACAAATAAGTATATGATAAGTTTTTGGCTGTGTAGATAACTACGCAATATAGATATATACATGTATAGATATTTTTTAAAAAATAAATTATTTAATTGGATAAAGATGAACAAAATTGTGAATAAAAGATAAAAAATTGAAGAAAAATGTCACATACAAAATTATAATGCCATTTATATATAAATATAGATAACTTATTCCATTTATATATATATAGGAGTTGAATTCAAACAATTATCTATGGTTGGTAAGGTTAATTTCGAATCATCTTTTGATGAGGAGAAGATTAAATAAATTAATTAGACCGTATGGATTTAACTTTCTATATTTTAAAGAATGTTGGGAAACTATCAAGGGAGATGTTATGACATTTGTAAATGAATTTCATGTCAAGGTGCTCTCAAGATTATTAGGCATCGTGATTGAAAGAGGTTATCCGTAAACTTCTTTCGGATTGTCAAACAGCATTTATCCCTGGAAGACAAATGTTAGACGGTGTGTTGGTTGTGAATAAATTAATTGTCTTCCTTACATAATAAGTGTCCTTCGTATTAAAAAAAAAATCAAATTAAGTGGAAGCACTAGAAAAAACAAAATAGCGGCAAAAAAAATTGTAACAGCTGCAACTCCTTCCAACTTTAACAGCTGCAAACAAAATAACACTTCTATTTTTTATTTAAAAAAAATAAAAATAACATAACACTTTTCAAGATTAAAATAGTAGATATAAGAGAAGAATATGCTATGAAAATTACAATATTAAACATAAAAACTGCAAAAAATAAAATAAACTAAACAACAAAAAAGACGTGCACAACATGCATATAAAACTACATAAAAAAATTGTAAAAGAAAAATATTGTGCCTAAAGCTGCAATCTAAAGCTACAATAAAAAAGGTTTAACCAGTGGATGTTTTTAGGAGTGGGCAGGTGCACCCCTTATATTTTTTAATTTCTTTTATATATATATTATAAATTAAATTATATGATTTTGAGTAATTTTCGCCTCTCTATTTTTTATATGTATTTTCTCTTATAATTTATACTAATAAATATAATAAAATTAATATAACAAATATGTATATACATAAGCTTTTTCATGTTAATCATTAATATATGATATAATATGATACTATTTTTTAATTGTGAATTGTTTTAATTAATATGTGTACTTTTTTAGAAGTGACACGATATTTAAACATAAAAAAATTGATACATTTTGTAAAGAAAATTTTTTTTTGACAAAGATGAAAATTATAAAATGGATATATTTTATTTGATTGAATTGTGTGATTTGTGAAAATTGTGTGACTTGTAAAATTGAAATTCT
>JBBPBT010001034.1:840640-876452 GCA_037974875.1 Cicer bijugum
ATTTATTTTATAATATTATTTCTTTCGAACAATCTATTATTAATTATTAATATCTTATTCTCTTATATAAATATGAATGTTTTTTTTCTTCATTATTTCAATTGTTAAACTCAGATAACTTTATTCTAATAATATATATTGAAAGTTTAGTAAATAATGTGAATGGAAACAAGGAAACATATCTATAATTCAAAATACAAAGTTTAATATTTAATAAGAAAACAATTTTTTAAATCGAGAGCTTTAGAATTCTTTTGAGAAATTTTAAATAGAGATTATTTCATTCACAAAACCGATGGCTCATAACTACTACTATGTGTTTCCCTTTTATAAACTAAAGATGCATACTCATATTACAATACTACCTTTACTTTTTCTCAAATAAATTACTAAATACAAAAAATAAATATGCATAGTGTCTGTCTTAGTGAATAGTAAAAGGTGTATGTGAATAGTAACTAAATAGTCATTTATATCTAATAATTTGTTCTAATATCATATAAGCCCGAATCTTTAATGTAGTACTTTAATATGGTCAACATCATGACAATCATCTTAAAGATTCTTCCATTCCTTAACAAATAATGCCTTTATTATAAGTTGGGGGAATTAGATAATTGCAAAAAATCATTGAAAATTGGTTGGAGAGTATTAGGATTAAAATTAACTCCTGTCAAGCTAGAATCAATTGAATACGTAGACGACACATTTCTTAATATTTGTGGATCAATAATTTTAATTCATTGATTCCAGTTCAATCTAATTCTTATAGGATTGTCTTCATCTTCTGTTATGTCTTGAACATTTACGTGTTCTATCTGTTGGGAAAAAACAGCAGCATAAGTTCAAAAGAATCAAGACACAATCACAACACAAGAATATAACGTGGAAACTCCAAAACCGGAGAAAAAACCACGGCCGCTGCCTAAACCGACAACCCACACCCAAGACCCCAGTACAACCACACTCTTACAAAGCAAATATTTAAACTAAGTCAGATACAAGCTTAAAGTGCTACATGCTGACTGGTGCTGGTGCTGGTGCATTTGAAAACAAAAGACCGAAACCCAATATATAGCCTTGGCCTTCTCCTTATTCTCCCACATTAAGCGATGTGGGACTTGCAATCAACCCCAACACTATCTTCAGGATTTTTTTTAGTTATATCTAAAGCTTGTAATCTCTTGAGAGTAGTAATGTTTGGTTTCTTTAAATTAGCTTCAATAATAATCGTTTCATTTTTTGGTGAAACTTTTAATGCCTTACAATTATAATTAATAGTAGATACTTTGTAAGTAATTCTAAATATAAGATCAATATTAGCAACTCCTTCTTTAAACCTTTTAACGAATTATTAATGTGTTCATTTTTTAAATTCATGTAAAAATTTGGATAATAATTAAAATACACGACACTATCACTAAATTTGATTCTAATATAGCTAGTATGGAATCATGAAAACGATTAATTCTACTATCTCTTAAAATAAATAGTATAGGAGTATTTAGTTCTAGTTTAACCGCTACTTGTATTAATCCTACATGTAAATACTTATATTCTTCATGAAAATATTTTTCTAAAATAACATCTTTTAACAATTTAATTGTTTCATAATATTTTTCTATAAATTTAGAAGACTGAGTAATATTTTGGATTCTAAAGTTAAAAGTATTTGACTTATATATTTATTTATATTTAATACCAGATAATTGACCAATTTTGCAATTGATTTTCTATTTTAGTAATTTCTAATTCTTAATTTTGATAATTATTTTGTTCTATTCTAATTGCAAAAGTTGAGGCCAAGGAGGAAGAAGTAGAGACAACTGTTGGAGTATAAATCATTCACAATGAAATAAATCATTAAGTTTTACGAATGGTGGTATACTAATAATTGTACTTGAATTTTATTTAAGGAACATAAATTGTATAAGTGGACAAGAAAAAAAATCATTCACATCAACAAATCTATATATATCTATTTAATAATGAAAGAATCTTAAAAGAAATATATCATATCAAGATAATGATTATTGTATCTTCAAGATAACATCTTCATGAAAAAAGTTTTCAATACATTCATACTTATACTAAAGTATCTGAGCGATATTTGATGGACAAGACACAAAATGAGCAACACAAAAAAAATTTGTAAGAAATATTATTTCAACAAAAGAATGATGGAAGAACATTCACCATAATGTTTTAGCTGTTACATAAAAGAACAATTGACAATAAATCTTTTTGGAAGGGCAACATGCAGTAAATTAGTTAGCAATTTGCATATGAGCTTTTCAACATTTGATGAGCAATTGAAAGTCAAGGTTTGAAGGCCTATTTGCAAAAACAAACATGCATATTGATTTCTATATTGATGACAAATTGATCAGAAGAATATTTTGATTTTTATAAAGGATCATTATGGTTAATCAAAATCAATATAATTTATCAAATATCATTATGGTTTATCAAATGATCATTATGATTTATCAAAAGATCATTATGATTTATTATGATCATTCTGGTTTATCAAATGATCGTTTTGGTTTCTCAAAAGATCATTCTGATTTATCAAAATTCTTGTTTATCAAATTATCATTCTGGTTTATCAAGATCGTTCTAGTTATTTCGTTTTAAGGATAAAATTAAAACTAATCATTCTCCACAATCCAAACCTCAAGATAAAAGAATATCAAGACTACTCAAAAACTGTAATCAATTCCAAAATTCAAGCTGAAGGCCTAAAGAAACAAAACAACATCCAGATCAATCTTCAAATTGATGAGCTATGAACAAGGACAACTAAGACATAAAGACATTGTTGTTGCACCTTTTATAGAAAACACAACATGCTTCTGAGACAAATGATTGACACTAGGCAGCTACTAAACAACTCATCCATGTTTGCCATACAACACAAAACCAAGAGCATTCTAGTTTTATAAAATAACATTCTGGTTATTCTCTTCTAAAGACATAATTAAAACAAATCATTTTCCACAGTCTAAACAACAAGTTAAAGAGTATCAAGACTGCTCAAATCAATTGTCAAATCCAGAACTCGAGCTGAATGCCCATAGGAGGAAAACAACCTCTAAATTGATGAGTTGTGAGCAAGGATGCAAGTACATTGTACTTACATCCTTCTGGAAAAAAATCTCTACATATTTTTAATTTGAAATAGAACTAGACATGTGACAACCCATTATCACACTTATTCACATTTTCCATTAGGCCCAAAAGGAAGAACTATGCATTTGTCTAGAACGTTCTCAACATCAATATAAATATGTGTTTAATTGTTTAAAAACATATATGATGCTTGGCTAATGTGTCTAACACATATATTAAGTTTAAAATAAATATCCAAAGTCTTTCATCATCTGTAAAGTAAATATCAATTGGAAGATTAAGGCAAAATTTTAATTTGCAAATTTACCAACACTTGTTCTAAATTAAAAACTCTTCAATCAAAATTCATATCTCTTCGCTATATATATAGATCATCATTTTCTGAGCTTGTCTTTGTTTATCTCAAGCAAGTTTTGAGAAGTCTCACGAATCCAAACACTTTTATCATGCAAATCATTTGTAACTCAAATCTATCTTTTATGTTAGATTAAGTGTGTTTGTAGAAATCATTTATGAATTGGAAGATGACTTTAAAAATTATTTATAGGTTGAAAGGTGAAGATTATAATTGATGGTCAACAGAAAATGTGTGAAGGAGAACATCTTGGTTTTGAAGCACATAGTAAATATCTCACGGTTGTGAGGAATGGACTAGCCCGGATTAGGCGAACCAATATACTTTTTGTATGTGATCTTTATATCCTTTTTCTTTAATTATTTTCACACACAAATCACGTTTCACTATAAATTAATTTGTTTTATTTAATTATAACATATCTAAAACATTCTATTTCAATGAAGATTGATATTGAGTTAATTTAAATTGAATACGTGAATCAAAAGTTAAAAATAATCACAATTCAAACTCTCATTTCTTATGATTGACTTTAAGACTTCAGCAGATACTAAAGTTCTAGTTCCTTTTCTAGATCTGCTAAGTGTTCTAAGTTAAAAATACCCCATTTGACTTCTCGTTCGCCTTTTCTAGGCTTACCCACATACGGCCAACACTAAGAACAACACAACTAGGATAATACTAACTCAACTACTAGAACATCTTTACGAGGCTCTGGTACCAAAGGAAAAGGAACGCGAACAAATCGTAAAGGGAAAAACATTAAAAGTGTAGAATAGAAATGCTTATATATGGGAATTCGTTGACTCCATGAGTAAGTTTGACATGAGTTATTTCAATTAATAATTTAATATAAACGATGAATTTTATCAATCTATTCTTGATTACTTTCATAATATATTAATGATCAAACAAACAAAATTTTATAAAAATGCAAATTTCGTAACTATGTAATATATTGATCTATATTTACTTATATTTTTAATAGCTTATTATACATTCATTTAAAATTATTTAATAAAATGCCGAATAATTTCAAAATTCTATAAAAATTTGTAAAGTTAATCTACTTAATAAGAACTTTTAATTTAAAATTTCATCGTCTATATTGAATTATTAAGAGACTAACTCATATTATTTACCACATTACATAAAATAAAATATATCGTCCATCTTCTATGAAGGGCTGCAAACGGTCCACACAATAATATGCTCCCAAGTTAGACCAAGATACCGATTGATAATCCTTAAAGAATAGTCGCTAAATACACTTGCATTCATAAATATCTCTTACAAATTATAAAATAAATGCTGTCATAAACCAATCTACCTCCCGCCACATCCCCTTCTTCGTACTAGGCTTTAAGATACAATTCCACTACCACAAGTTGTTATTTTGATCTAAACAGCCCCCACAATCTAAAAGCATCAATCTGAATATCAATAAAAAGAAGACCAGATCCCAATCGGCTACTTTGACAGATAGATGAATTTTTATCCGACTAGCATACAGGGATTACTGTACCAATTAGAGTAATCTAAACCTGAATTTTTATCTATTTTATTCACAAAACAAGTCGAAGATAGATATTTTTTATAAAACTAGAAAGAAAGCAATGCGATTTACATGTTTCTCTTAGATTTTAAACATCAAATCTCATTTTATTTATTAATAATGTCAAAGATTTGTTCCGTGTTTTTCTTATTAATTATCAACGATAATATTTATTATATATTTTTTTATGTATTAATAGTAAATATTAATTCATAATTTTTATATTTATGATTCATAATGTATTTTTTTTTTGTGTTAGTATTTTTTTAATATTTATCATTGATAAAGATTTATTCCATATTTTTTTAATATTTATTTATTAAAGATAAATATTTGTTTTAAATTTTTTATGTATTAGTGGTAAATATTTATACTATAATTTTTTTAAATTTATCACCAACATTATTTAACTTGTGTAACTTTTTATATTTATACTGATTATTGTATATTTTTTTAATGTCCCATTAATGTATATGTAATGCTTTTACTTTATAGATAGATTATATAGTTGATAATTATGTTTCAGGATGGAATAGGTTAGGCTGTTCTATGGATTGACCTACTTATGGTCTGGCTTAGCCTATTTAATAAAAATGTTAAACTTATGCTGATTTTAAAGTTTATTTATTTAAATAGGTTAGACTTAGTCTTATAAAAAAACATATTAGGCCTGACAGGTCGGCCTATATATATTTTATTATTTATTAATAATAATAATAATATTTCCTATTTTAAATTTTATTAATTAGACAATAATTCAGTAATCATTCTATATTCAGTAATCGTTCCATATTCGGTAGCGATTCTATATTTAATAGTCGTTTCATATTCGGTACCCATTCATTAGTCAATCAATCAGTAGTCGTTCCATATTTGTTTGAGAGGTAATAATTAGTGTGTTTGTTTTAAAAAAAATCTATTATTTGAAACCAAAAATTATTTTTTAGGGTTCAGATTTTTTAAAAATTATTTTGTTAAAATTATTTTTTGTTTAATATATATAGATATGTATATTGATATTAGTATGAATCATGTGGTATGTAGAGATGACAATTAGACCTAGATCTAGTAGGTACCCGCAAAAAAAACAAACAATGGGTAGGGTAAAAACTCGCATAATAGGTATGGGCACGGAGACGAGTAATTACCCGCAAAATTAAGTGGGTATGAGTGCGGGTACGGGTAATATAGTACCCACCCCGCTCCGCACTTATATAAATATACTATTTATTTATTATATTAATGTTTAGTTTAATTAATTGTTTTTCTTTATATTTTAATATCGATTAATATCATTGAATCATTACAATATTTATAATCAAATCAAAAAATAAACGTTTGCAAACTTATTATGATGAATAGTTAAACAATTGTGACTTTATAATTAAAAGTTATATTTTATTAATTGTGTGTTTATAATTATACTTGTAATTTCTTATAAATTGTTTTTACTCATCTCAAATAATATTGTCATAAAAGTTGCAACTTCATAAAATATTATTATGGATATTTAAATGTGTATTGTAATGAATGTTCATTTGAAATATTTTGAGTTAGAAAATATTTTGGTTTATAATACTTTATGATTGATTGGATTTATGATATTTGGATAATTTTTAAATTTAATCACAAAATAATATTTATTTATCGATCTATTTTAGTTAAAGTGTGAGTAACACGTATGAGTACGAGCAGTTAGATATAAGGGTACAAATATTAAAGTTGATATCCAAGAGGGTACGGGCACGAGTGAGTATTTTTTTAAACTGCGGATATGGGTACGAATACTATAGTACCCTACCCATTGTCATCTCTAGTGGTATGAGTAGAACATTTAAATATTTTAATGTGAATAAAACTTTCAAAAAGGCTTTCAAGTCAGACCAGACTTTTAAAAAGGTAAGACCAAGTCGGAAAAAAAATACGATTGACCGTAAGCCAAACTTAGGCTTAAAAAATAAATCGTATGTCAGACTCGGATCATTCAAAGTCTGACTTGACTTATTCCCACCCCTATATTTCAGTTAAACTCAATATTTGGGGGAGCCGAGGAGCGACAAGTATTAACTGAAATATTATAATTGAAATTTAAATATTATAATTGAAATTTTTAAAAGTCATATAGTTTGTTTAGATCACACAATTTATACAAAGTAGACATGTAACACCCCAATATTTTCATATATATTATATATGTGTCTTTTAGTAATTTTCGTAACTTATTATTTAATTAATAATCTATTCTATATGTAAAGAAAATAAATTAAAAGTTATCACTCTCTATTTTACATGAATAATTATAACTTTTATTTTTATTTAATTGTTTTGGCGTGACAATTACATGAGGATGATTTATGATGTGATTATTTTATAAATGGACTATTGTGCATTTTTATTTGATCAGTTTTGATAATCATGAAATTGATGTCTTAGATATGTTTGCCTTATTTTGTTATGTGTGAGTGGTATTTTTGTCTTGCTTGATTTATTTTAGTTGATATATTGGTTGAATTATTTAATTAAATTAGAATTTATAAACTTATACTATTTGTTAGTTTTATTTACGACCAAATAAGTATTTATTTTAGGAGATATTATAGAGTTAGCAAAACTCAACCTTTATATATAAGTGTTTCGAAAATATTTTTGGTCCATCCAAAAAAAATTAGTGACTTGATTCATTGTTTTACTCTCCTTTATGACAAGATTTTATGACAATTTATTGTGTTTTCTTGGCATAATGTGCATTAACTCATTTTAACACCTTTAATTTATTTTTAAAGGAATATTGTAAATTTAATTATGAATTTCTTTTTGGTGCAATTAAGAGATGACTAGTCTCCTTTTTGTATCTCGGATTCATCTCTTTTAAATTAAAATTTTATTTTAATTGTCTACAAAAATAATTTTATGTTATTTTTGGTTTCGTAACTATTAGATAAAAAATTAAAAGAGTGATGTGACACCCTTTAATTTATTTATTAAATTAAAATAAATACTGTGATGCCCTGCATTATATGGTGAACTTTATTACTTAATCCTAACCAACTCATACAGATGATTTCAATTGAATTTGTAACAACCTAATAAAATTAAATAAATAGTAATTATTGGTAGCATAATTTTGGAATTAAGTGCACTTCAATTTTAGACAAGAACTAAATCGTAATAATATTGTAACGTAAATAGCTACATTTCCATTAAGCCTCCTGCTGCCACACCTATTTGTCATTCCTACATTTCTAAAATAATTTTCTAAGTCATAAATCCCAATATCTATCGGTGTTGAATTCATCATTGCCTCATGAGCTATTTCTTGTTCAAATTTAGAGACGTTAAGAAAGAAAGCGCCTAAGGTAAGGGTTTTTCCCCATGCAGAGTTATACTAGATATTAAATTAGCGATTCTAAGATATTGATATGATGTCTGGATGTCTTAAAAGAAAAGGGTTGATTTTTATTTTCGTCGTAAAGAAATTAATTATAATTCCTTGATTTTTTTTTATTTTTATTTTTATATACCTCTATGTTGATTAAATTAATTATAGAGTATTATTTTTATTATTATACCTTGATAAATATGTTTGTAGTGAAAAGATTGAGTGCTTTACATGTTTTAGAGTATTTAATTATAAAGTTATAATTTTTATAATGATGTTATTAGTAATATGTTTATTATGATATGTATTTGATTTTAAGTGTGGACTTTTGAGTATTTTAAAATTAAAACTTGACTTTTATGAACAATATATGTGTCTTGAAGAAATTGGTGAGAATTTTATATTTCTTTAATTTTCATAATATGAGAATATAAATTTGATGTCCTGTGTGATTAAAAAGTTTATTCTAAAATATTTTGTCTTTGTGGTTGCCTAAGTGGCTGGTGATGTGTGTTTTAAATATTGTTATCTCTGTATGGTTGCCTAAGTGGCTGGTGACTTGTGTTTTAAATATTATCTTTGTGGTTGCCTAGGTGGCTGGTAATTTGTGTTTTAAAAATTGTTATCTTTGTGGATGCCTAAGTGGCGGGTGATTTGTGATTTAAATATTGTTATCTTTGTGGTTGCCTAAGTGACTGGTGATTTGTAATTGTTTAAGTGAGTGATGTCATGTACTTTTTGAGCATCATTATCATTTCATAACATATCATATGCATCTTTGTGGACGCCTGTGTGGCTGGTTTAATTTTCTCCATTGGTATGGGTGATGTGTGGACGCCTGTGTGGCTGGTTATATCCGGATCATATATATTTAGGAGCATGCATAACTTATACGTATTTTATTGTTATTTTTATTTTGATTTAATTATTTGCTCTACGGTTGTTACTTATTTATATACATTTTATGACTATTGATATATCTTTGAGAACTATTAAATAATCAATTTCTTTAAATCTTTTATTACAAAAGGATTTTATATTCATATTTTATGGTTGTTATTTTATTATTTGGTTTAATTTTGTTGTGGGATGAACTGACCCCTTACACCAACATTTAGGTACTAATGATCTCAAAGAGTTGAGTTGCATGAATAATGTTTGATTGGTGCACGCGCGTGGGAAAATGAGACTTTTATTTAAAAAAATAATGTTTTATATTACTAAAATTTTTGTGGTACATTGTAAAGTTATTTACTCGTCATTATTAACTTTTGATAAAAATGTGGAAGTGAGATTTTATTGCTATTGAATGTCCTTAATTTCAGTCAACATTGTTTCTTTTGTAATTCATTTAAAGAGAATTTAATATTTTATGTATTATAAATATAGTTATCTTATAATATTACTTTATTGATTTGTAATAGTTGAATATGATTAGAAAAATTAAAATGAGAGAAAATTATGTTTATCACAATAATTTATAAATTTATTATAAAATAACTTATAAAATAATTTGATAGTAATATAAATTATAAATTATTATCAAATTGTAAAATAATTTATAAATATAAATTTATTATAAATAATTGTAAAATAATTTTATAATTTTATAAGATTTGTAAGTAATATTTTATATATTATAAATATTATCTTATAATAAATTATAAATTTATTATAAATAATTGTAAAATAATTTTATAATTTTTAAATTTATTATAATATAATATTATCAAATAAATTTTTGGAGGTATTAAAGAAATTATGGGACGAATATGAGAACTATGAATTAAAGAGATTAAAGAATTTGGTGATGGAGGAGGATTAAATTGAGAGCATGATTGAGAGGAGACTCAGGGAGAAAGGAGGAGAGGTCCACATCAGCTTTTTGACTGATGTAGAAAATATTTGTATAGGTGGATGAAATAGAATGAGATGGCATTCGGGAGTGACGTGGCATTGGGGGTCTGTTTTAAATATATATAATAGATGTAGACACTGTGTCTACTTATTTTTTATATATTAACCTAATCAAAGGAAATTACTATTCTCAAAGGATTCAAGGATTCAAGGCTTCTCGGCTTTCGACGTGTTTAACGGTCTCAGTCTTTAAAAACAACACTTTGATAAAATACTAAATTCAAGTGAATAATACACACAATTTTAAAATAAGTATTATTCTCAGTCGACGTGGTAACCGAAAAAAAAAATCAATCATAACACTTGCGTTCTTTCAAAAATATTTTTTAAAAATTTAAATAATTTTTTTTATAATAACCAATTACTTCCAATAATTAATATAAACTAATCCACTTAAATTAACAATAATTCACATCTATAATAATCGAATACACATAGTTATTTTGCATAAAATAAATCAATCAATTCAATGACGTCCCATTATGGAGATGTACTACTACTTCAAAGTGAATATTATTTAATCATGTGAAACACTAGTTCATCTAGTGTGGATACCAAACTTATCAATAATTGTGGGGTACCAGACTCATTCATATAGAGCATAAGCTCATCTCAAACACATATAATAAAAATAATTCAATTTTTTAACAATCATCTTCATAAAATCATATTTAGAATATAATATTTCATTTAAATATACAATAACAATCTTTTAAAGAATGCATTTTCAAATAATTATCAAAAAAATGGCAATTCAACAAACAAAATAGTAAATAAATAAATTTATAATCTAAGATTGTATTTCATAAAATCACAATGTTAATAAAGATAGGTTTCGACAAAATATATTTTTATAAAAAATATCATTCAAAATATTAACTTTTTTTCCATCCCAAATCTCCAAAATTAATGTACCATAAAAAGATAAAAGAGTTAACGAGTGAGATTTATTATATGAGGGTTCAATTAAAAAGATCAATAATCTTGAACTAATTTACTAATTTTCTATCTTTTTGTGTATAGATGATGATGTTGGCTCTATTTTTTATTTGAGAATTGTTGTTAAATGTAATTTTAGTATTAGATAATACTATCTATATGTAATAGTACATATCTTAAGAATTTATATATTTAAGACATTTTTTTTTCAATAATAATAGACTTACATGGATAGAAACAAACAAAACAACCCTTGTGTAGAATAATAATAAGCTTGTTTGTTACAACATGAGGATATGGATAGGAACAAACAAAACAACTCCCTTCAAAATAGTGCGAATCAATTTAAAACTTTTATCTTATGCTCTCATTTGGCAAATCAATTGCAACATCTACATATTTAACACAATTTTTGATAAAAAATAATAATAATAATAATATTAATAATAACAATAATACTAATAATAATAATATATAATTATAGTTATTTTAAAATTTAAAATTTTAATTATTTTTAATTTATAGTTTTAGGATGTTACATTGTTTACTTTTGTAAATTTTCTTGTCAAATATTGAAGTTTGTATTTTAGATACCTTTTCTTGTTTTCATTCACATTCTTTGCTAATTACTTTCAATATATATAAGCATTATATGTTTTTACGGACATTTTCTTGATAATTTTTATTTTTTTTTGTCTCAAAAGATACGATAAATACTACCATAATTAATCTATATAATCAAATTTTAGATATAATGTTCAACGTAACAATATTTGTCAATTAATCTTTAACACATCATTTTGAATAAATTAAAATCCTTTTATAAATGTTACAACTTATTACATGAAGCCCCTTATGTTATGCAGTGGCGGATCTTACACAAAATATTTGGGGAAGTCGGGTTTTTAAAAGTCATATAATTTTTTTTAGAGTATCACAAATTAATACATAGACAAGTTGAAAAAAATTAGAATTTTAATTTTCACAAGTCACACAATTTTCACAATTCAATCAAATAAAATATATCAATTTTATAATTTTTATCTTTCTCAAAAAATTTCTTTTTGAAAAAATGCATCACCCTAATTAATAGTTGAGTTGGTAATTAGGGTGTTTGTTTGTTCGAGATGAGTTAGTTTATTCTCCTATATCACATAATTTACGTATATATGTATTAATTTTATTATATTTTAGTAGTATAAATTCTAAGAAAGAGTAGAAAGCAAATATAAAAGAGGGGTAAAAAATTCTCAAAAACTAACTATAGAGTTTAAGGATATTTTAATAATTTATCACTATTATTTTGATACTATTATTTTAATAATTTATTATATATATATATATATATAATTTAAAAATATATGGGGTGCCGTGGCACCTACCCCGCTCCTAAGAAGATCATCCACTGATGTTATGGCATATATCTTGACAGATGTTCCATTTGTGGAATCAAAATTAAACTTTCATAATGACTTAACTCCGTGTTTTAACTATCGTCCCAAACATATTATCATTAACACAACATAATAATGTGACACACAAGAAATTAAAAGACGTGCGAACACAGTAATAAAATGAATGTAAAGTGATACAATAACACTATATATTACCCAAGTACGCTAGAACATATTAAAAAATTTATTCAATGCATTTATAAATTTACAGGAAGGGTTGTTTATTAGATACATTTTGCCTCCTTGAACATACTAATACTCCCCACTATATTCCTGGGTGAAACATAATTATGGAATTATTATAGGACACTAATTAGATTAATCACACTCACTCCAAGTAAATTTACTTAGGAGTTAAAATTTGGGTACATAATGTTAAAATTGACGGGAGTCAAATAAATAGATATAGTAGTATATTAGCATCCTATTAAGGGATATAGAAAGTTGATTTATAATTGGTATATATAAATTAAATCCATTAATTTATATTTGGTCATTATTTTTAAGTTACAAATGTTTATATTTATCAGATGATTTCTATGGTATTTTAAAAAAAATAAAAGTGTATTGTTAACTAATAAATATGTGACTTTTTTCTTCATAAAATTTATATATTATAAATTGACCAAATTATTTGTACCGGTGGCGGTACATTTATATTTTCAATTTAATCCTCTTAAATTTAATAAATAATTTTTTTGATATTTTAATTTTAATTAAAATTAAAATCATTATCAACGCAGAAGTTTAAAATTCATTCTCTACCTCTCGCGAAGTCAATCCACCACCAAAGAAAATCGCTCTCCTCCGGCATCCTTCAATCATCGTGATAAGAACTCTCCTACCACCGCAAGAAGATCCTTTCTCTCACTCTCAATTCCTTAGTGTTTGCATCACTGTCATCGACCACATACTATCATCATCACGCTGTTGTTTCAGATTCATCTTTGATTCTTAATGAACTAACGATGAAGATAGACAATTCAAAATAGAGGAGAGAAATAACGAAGAATGGCGGACAATGCGATGGGAAGATAACGGGTGAGAGAATAAATTTGGTATTTTTTTATATATAGTTTAATAAATAAATATTATCTATTTTAAAATAGAACAAAAATATAACACTTTAAAATTTGATGGTGTTAAATTTAAAATACGATCAAACTTACTCATAAATGACATGTCATTAGATTATTAATGATTTAATTTAATAACATCAATATATATTAATTTTCAATTATATCATTAAAGTCCCTATTTATAATATTTAGTAAATGAGACATGTGAACATACTAATACATGAAGTCCCCAAGGCTTGCACAACATCCACCACTTCAAAACAATTAAGTCATACTACGTTTTCACGTTTCAAAAACATGATATTTTTAAAAAAAAACAAAAACAAAAACAAATAATAACAACAATTTCATAGCTTATAATTTTAAAAACCCATGAAAAAAAATAAAATAAAACAAGTGATATCAGTAATACTAAAGAATATAAAGAGTTATTAGACGAAGTAATTCAATCAAAAACTACACTTGAAGTTAACAAATCATCACCCATACAACACCTTCAACAACACTGAAATATTAGGAAAAAAAAAACTATTTTTAGTGTTGGTCAAAAACTCACGCTAAAGAACAAATAGCTAACGCTACCATTGATTTAGCGTATGTGTCGGATCAAGGCTAAACTCAAAGCTAAACACTAGCATCAGTCAAATGACATTCGACCCTAACTTAACGTCGTCCAAACCGATTCAAAGTCAACACAAACGCAAAAATAATACATATTTATCAATTGAGACACTATTTGAGAAGAATCAATAACGCCGGCCGGCTTAGCGATGCTAAAAATTACATTAAATAAACGAAATACATAGCGTTGGAAAATGTGACACTAAAGTCAACTAAAAGAAATATACAATAAATGAAAGTCAACTTTATAAATATATTAATTCGGCTGACGCCAAAAAACATTTTCATTGTCAACAAAATATGAAGCGTCTATGTGGCCAATGCTATACTATAACTCCTTGCATCAGCACAATTATTTTTTCCACCTAATAAAATAACTAATATTTAAGAATCATTAAAATCAATAACAACACTTAAATTGTTCACAAAAAATCATATTGCATTAACATCATAATAAATACACTATAAAGTAACATTTGTTCTTAAAGTACTAAATAATAACATAATCTGAAATTACAAAATAACAAAATCATACATAATACATCTTTTTGGTTCAAAGACTACAAAAAAAAATAAGCATATTATAACGATACTATAATATGCAAAATGCAACCCCTCTCTAGATTATATGTATTTATAGTGTGCACTCTGAGTCTTACTAAGACGATATTATCATGTAATTGGTCAATATAACACTTCAAAGTGTAAACTCACTAAATCACTCTTCTCTTATGAAATCTAAATTCCATTCTTAGTTTCTTAGATAATATATCAAACACCTAGGTGATATATCCTTATCTTAAAACACACACATATATAAGCAAAGCTTAACAAACACTTCCATAATAAAATTAAACACGCTTCAAAAGCTATTCTAAAAATTGAAAGTTCAAACAAATAAATGAAAGTATGACACAAATCATATATAAAAGAAACAACACTATGATGAGCAAACAATATCTTTTATTATTTATTCAAGCAAACTAGGTGATATATCTTTATCTTAAAACACACACATATATAAGCAAAGCTTAACAAACACTTCCATAATAAAATTTAACACGCTTCAAAAGCTATTCTAAAAATTGAAAGTTCACACAAATAAATGAAAGTATGACACAAATCATATATAAAAGAAACAACACTATGATGAGCAAAGAATATCTTTTATTATTTATTCAAGCAAACTAATTTGCCCACAAAAATTGCCGCCTAATTGCACTATAATACCGCTTAAACATTCCCCGAACTCGTCATCTTCTTAATTCCCACACCCAACTAAAACTAAGACACCCGTGCAACAATTTATTGGTCCATTGTCAGACTATTTTCATTTTCTCTATTTCATTCGTCAAATTGATATTTTCCTCATTTTTCTATTTTTATTTTTTTTTAGTAGATCTTGCATAAAATATTAATAAGGAAATGATAATTATTAACTAAAATATTATAATTAAAATTTATAAAAACAATATAGTTTTTTTAGAACTACAGACCATATGATCCAAGTGTGAAACTTTTCAAGAACTCTGGTGAAGGTGTTAGACAAACTAAATATGCGGGCATCATTGGCAGCCTCAAGTATGCCACTGATTGCACTAGACCCGACATAGTCTATGACGTGGGATTGTTGTACAGGTTTCCTAGCAGACCTAGTATAGAGCATTGACAAACTATCGAAAGAGTCATGAGATACCTTAAAAGGACCATGAGTCTCGGATTACACTATCAAAGGTTTCCTGCCGTCCTTGAATAATGCATCGATGCTGATTGGAATACCTTATCAGATGACTCCAAAGCAACCAGTGATTATGTTTTCAATATAGTTGGTGGTGTTGTGTCATGGAAATCGAAGAAACAGACAATATTGGCTTAGTCCACAATGGAATCTGAAATGATAGCACTAGCTACTGCTAGTGAAGAAGCAAGCTGGTTGAGATGCTTGCTAGTAAAGATCCCTTTGTGGGAAAAACCATTGTTAGTTGTGTTGATCCACTACGATAGTACTGTGACTATTATAAAAATTGAGAATCGTTATTACAACGGTAAAAGAAAGCAAATTCGTCGTAAGCACATCACAATTAGAGAATTATTTTCTAAATAAGTTGTTATAATGGATCATGTACACATTGATGAAAATTTAGCAGATCATTTGACGAAAGGATTAGCTAGAGAGAAAGTCCTAAATACATCCAAATGGATGAGACTATTGCCTATAGATTAATAAGTCACTTATGATGGTAACCCGACCTAAAAGACTGGAGATTCCAAGAATTAGGTTTAATGGGTAATAACAAGTCATAGTTATATGATATGAACATGCTACATAATATATGAGAGAAGCATGAGCCTGAAGCGATGAAAGGATGAGATAATAAAAACTCTTAATGAGATCTATACTCTATGTGGAGTGAAGTACCTAGCTACAGGAGTACTCGTGATAAACTCACCTATGTGAATGTGGAAGTGGGGGCCTCTTCCTATGAAATTGTGAGGTAGAATTCCTAGAACGTTCACTATACTAGGATACATGTGCATGGCCCTAAATGCACAGGCTTTTGAGAATACACCTAATGAAAAGGTTGTGTGTGAGTTGATGTCAGAGATAGAGTTCAAGATTACGAGTCACTCTTGTTGCACAGGCTTTTGAGAATACACCTAATGAAAAAGTTGTGTGTGGGTTTGATGTCAGAGATAGAGTTCAAGATTACGAGTCACTCTTGTTGAATATCAATCTTACTCGCTACGTAAAGGTTCAAGTCAAGAGATAAATTTGTTTATGCATAATCTTATAGAAGCGACACTATTCAAAAACCTATTTTTTAAATTAAAGTGGGGGATTGTTGGAAATGATGAAAATTTAATGGAAATAATGATGGCATTTATGAGAGTTAGTATTGTTGTGAATTGGAAAAAATGAGAAGTCCCACATATGAGGGAAAACACTCACTAGTAGGATATATAAGGTTGATGTAATGGACTTGGGGAGAGCCCCAAGGGGCACCCTAATTTTGTGAAGGAGGGAGAATGCAAGCAAATAGACCACCACACACGCGCGCGCGCGCTCGGCTCGGTTCGACTTGGCTTGGCTATGTGGTGTATTAATTTTTAGCATATGAAAATTAATTATTTATTTTAATTAATTAAATGTTTGCATTTTGTATTAATTTGATACGTTAATTATGTAACTGCCCTCCATCGAGTCAACATCATTAATCTAATCCAATCTTCATTCCTGAATTCATGCTTATGTTCGAATACAGTTCCAAAATCTAAAAGCAAAACATCTCCTTATGAGATAATGAAGAAAAGACAGTCCAACTTGTCTTATCTTTGAACATGGGGTTGTTTGGCCTATGTCTGATTATTGTCCGATCAAGAGTTAGAGTCAAAGCACACATTTTTGGCAAGTCCTATTTCTGAGTGCATGTTATGTGGTCATATCATGGATCACGTTCCGATGGATACCCTGATTCTCTCAAATCCAGTTGCAGATTTCCTCTATAAATAGAGAGTTATCGTCAGTTGGAAAAGCACACCAAAAGCTCTTCGTATCTAAGGTTTTTCTCTCTTCTCTCCCTTCTTACTTTTTCTTCTATTTCTTACGAGAGGTCTTAGTGCCATATTACGAGTGGCAGTCATTCGACTGCCATAATGAGGGTGTAATTCTAGAACGGTTTTCTACTGTGCAGTAGAACTCTGAAACAGAGTATCTGGATTGTTTTATCCTAGGGACTTTGTGGTTGATAGTCTGTCTTGCACAATTTGGGCAGTGCCTCGAAACGTCTTAAAGAGAGCGACTTACTCCGCGACTCAACCCAGTAATATTGTTCGGCGGCATTGTTATTTTCCAAAAATATTTTTTAAACTTATGAAGCAACAATTTTAAGACGTTTTTTCGAACTGCCATGTCTACGAACGAAATTACTGGGACAAGTTCTTTTGCTTCTGACTTCAACAACCCATTTCGGTTTGAGGGTAGTCACTTTAAACGATGGCAACAAAAGATGTTTTTTTTCTAACCACGAAAAAGGTTGTCAACGTTCTGAAAGATGACATTCTTGTTGTTCCTGAAATAGCTGCTGAACAAACATAATTGGATAAATTAGTTGTTGAATTAATCCAATGGGAACATAATGATTACTTATGTAAGAATTATATTCTTAATGGACTTGTTGATCTGTATGATTACTACAGTTCCGACAACAATACTGCAAACAGGTTTGGGATGCTCTAAAAAAGAAATATGATATACTAAGGAAGCTAGAGCTAAAAAGTATGTTATTAGCCGCTACTTCAAATATCAGATGACAGATGACAAATCAGTGGAAGCTCAATCTCATGAAATTCATAAAATTGCTCACGAGATTATCTCTGAAGGTATGTCCTTATATGAACAGTTTCAGATTGCTATTATTATTGACAAACTGCACCTTGCTTAGAAAGATTTTAAAAATTCTCTCAAGCATAAAACAAAAGAATTTTCTCTAGAAAGCTTGATAATTCGCCTTGGAATTGATGAGGAATCTCGTAAACAAGACCAGAAAGATGAAGTTCTTCTTTTGGCAAATAACAAGAAAAAGAAATTCATCGGAGCAATTCTGAACCCAAACAGCAAACAACTAAAGAATCAAAATCGCTCTTCTAAGAACAACAACAAGAATGGGATCCCTCCAAAGGTCCTAAGTGTCAGATAGCACCCACCTCCTAGAAATTGCCCTATCCCTTTTCTCTGTTTCAACCGTGGGAAAAAGGGTCATATGGCACACAAGTACAAGGACAAGCCAGACCCTGCAAATCAGGATAACCGAGATCAACCTCGTAGGTGGATCAGATGGGTGGTGGATAGACACTGGCGCCTCTCACCATGTCTGTTATGATCATGCTATGTTTAAAACATACACTGCTGCTGAAGATAAGAAAGTGTTGTTGGGAGATTCCCACACCACTAATGTTGCCGGTATAGGAGATGTGGAACTAACATTCACATATGGAAAAATCTTAATTCCAATCTAACATCAAGTGTTGTAATAAATAGTTAATTATTAAATCGGCTAAAATGACATATGTAACAAGTCAAAATTATTAATAATTTATTACATCAGTTAAATTTGAACCAATCTAACAAGTCAAATTCAAAATTGATTTATTACATCTATTAAATTTAAACCAATCTAACAAGTCATATTCAAAATTTAACTAAATTTCATACTTTCTTCATTATAGCAATTAATAAATCAACTAAATATCAATTGTATCGTAGCATCGTAGCATCGTCACATCAAATAAGTAGAACCAAAACTCTAATGTAATTATAGACAAAATCGAATTGAACATGCTTCGATCCAAGGAGTCAAATGATGGCACCAACTATGTTGACAATACATTATACTTAACAAGAAAACATAAACAAATAACAAGTTTGGGTATACATAAAAGATAGTAATAATATTAATAATCAAGATTAACACAAAAAGATTCATATGAATTAACAGAACCAAATCACTTGAATGATTACTGATTCACAAAGCTTACTAGCCATCTTGGAGACTCAGGAATGAAGAATAGACCAGGTATCAATATTGTACAAGGTAAAACTCCTGCAAGAGTAGATCACAAAAGTTGCTTAGTGTAAATTTTCTAACATGACATTTAAGTCAACTTTATGTAGTAATGCTGGAAAATCAACTTGTCTTCTCTCCAAATTTAGTTTTAAGACATTTGATAGTTACCACTTACCAACCAGAAACATGAATCCATCCATTTGAAATTAGGTATTAATTTACTAATTCAATGAAATCTTATAGTATATAGCTGTATAAACTATTACCTAAAATTGCAAGGAATCTCCATTCAACAAAAAGTCCTAGCAGATAAGCCAGCATAATTCCAATGGTGACAGAAAGCTATGCAGAAAACAAAAAGATAAAATAAATGTCACTAATTTATTAATATCTAACATCAAAATACCAGTTTAATACTAATTAATCTTCGAGGTATCAAAATCAACCAACCTGGTTAACTGAAACCAAAGTTCCCCTCAAGTTTTGAGGTGCTATCTCTGCTATATATACTGGCACCTATATGAATTTGAAAACAAAATAATTATATCTTCTCAGATAACTTAATCACACACTAACAAAAGTCAAACATTTTGAAACTGAAAATAATTTTGATGCATTGTCGATGTAAAACTTTTTATACTGTTAGTAAATCGCAAACTATCATTTGCATGAAAGTTAAATTAGATATGATGAAAATAAAACTTTTTTAACAATCAAACTGTTATGATTGTATAACACTGTAAAAAAATATATTGTTTATGAAAATAAATTAAATCATTTTAGTTTACCTTGTAAGATATTATTCCAACGCCAAACCCTTCCAACAACCTTCCCATATAGAGAAAAGAAGTATCCTGAAAGATGCAAATCATGTTAAGAAGACCAAAATCAGGATAATAAGAACTTAAACTAAATTGAGGAAAAATTAAAATGATCCAAACTCACATTTGCAAAAGAGATGAGCAACCAACCAATAATATTAGGAATGGATGTAATCATCAAAGACTGCAATTTTAGACAATGAATATTGTAAGTAAATGAAAAACAAAAACCAAATAATATACAATTAAATACATGAAAAGAGAAAAAGGGGTTACCCCTTTGCGCCCTATATACTCAGCAATCTGACCACTAGCTATTGCTCCAACCATGGCACCAACATTGGACAAAGAACCAAACAAAGAGAACTAGCCAACAAAAACAAAAACAAAACAAATGAGGATATGAAAAAGTTTTATACAAAATAAACAACTTAGTACAAAATTTTGTTTTTATCACTTTAAGTCAAACCATTATTTAGAGTCAAAATTAATTTTATATCTTATTAACATTCAAACATAATGTATTTACCACTTCTCATATATGATCATAATTTACATACCTCAGAAACTGAGAGGCCAAGATCAGTGATTATAGCTGATTGTGTAGGTGATGTATACCCTGCCTACAAGAAATGATCATTAATAACAATAAAGCTTTGTTTTAATGAATTTTGAAAAAATGATGAGAAAAAAAAAGTAAAAAAATAAAATTTAATGTCATACCGTAAAACCAAACTGAATTAGACCCAAAGCAACAATGAGAACACAAGCAATGACAAAAATTGAAGAGTCACGAATACTACCAATCACAAAAGCTATAACATCAACATGTCAATCTTGTTAATTAATTTTACTCACCTTCCCTCTGTGTCATAGCTCCCTGAGTCACTTCCATGCTTAGCCCTGTGTATATTTTGTATGTTAATTGGTAACATAGGTGAAGGTAGCCATGTCTGTGGAAGAAATTCAAAAAAATGTAAGTACAAGTAATAAGATGTTGTAGTAGTGTATGTTGATTTGTGCTATAGTAGAAAGATGTCTCACAGGAAGAGTAGAATAACTGAGAGCTGCATGAAGAATAATTGTAAATATGAAGGAAGAAACCACATTGAAACCAAGTGCACGAAATCCTGCAAAATTATAAAACATCAGTGAAAGGTAATTCATTCACATTAATTAATCATGTGAATGAAAAAATCATTGGACAAAGAGTACCTTTGAATGTCTACCATGGATAGATAATACCATCATTGTTAATGTCGAAGAAGGCTGCATGTTGCTGAAGCACAGACATGTCGTTATGCTTGTGGCCCCATGTTCCACTCATGTTCTCTGTATCAGGAGCAACCAGAGCTCTTAGCATATCTGAACACAAAACATCACAAACCATGTACATTAGCATCATTTATTGCAACATAAATGGGTTACCCGACAAGGAATAAACACAAAACATCAAGTACAAAACTCTTCATAGTTAGACATACAGAGACGCAAGGTTTTGCAGCTGTCCAATCTCTGGTGCAATGCTCCTCGAAAGGTTGTTGAAGGACATATCACTAGAGAAAATATAAATCATTATGAACCAATTAAACCCCAAGGAAAAACAACTTAACAAGACGTTGAAAAGTCAATCGTTTAGATTAGAAAACATCAACAAGACTTACATAATTTGTATGCTTCTGAGATTGCCAAATTTAGAAGACAAGGGACCATCAAGATGATTATGACTCAAGTTCCTGCATTTATAAGATTTAAAAATACACTAATTCATTAACAAGACACCGCAAGGAGGCCAATGTCAATCTTTCAATTTCAATACTTGAGGCCACTTAAGTCAATCCAAAAAACGTTACTAGTGTTAAAGAAACTAGGTTGCCTGTTATCACAACCCTCAATTAGTTACCTTGCTAGCTGCTAGTAATAATTAAAGAGAATAAAAACAAAGACAAAGTAAAAAACACTCAAACCAGTTTTATGGGTTCCAATTTTATATCATATTAAGATTATCAATAGTGTATTGTATATCATTACAATGGTCACAAAGAGTATCATCAATAAATTCCTGGTGTGATATAATTAAATTAATGATCTTTCAATTACGTGTGACTCAAAAGCTTCTAAGAAACTAGACTAATCTATAGTTCCAAGCAATTTTATTATTTCAGAGATGTTCTTAGCACAAGATTCCACTCCTATCTTATGAATGAGAACAGGGAATACTGTCACTATCATCATCATCAAGTATGAGTTTAACTCCATTATACTTAAGAGCATTTACCACAACCCAAATCTTGGTTTGGCTCTTAAATCCTTTCTTATGTACTTCTTTATTTACATTTACATGAATACCTCATCCTTGTCCTTCACTAAGACCCTCAACTTTGAGCCGCCTGGCCAATACTTCCCCAACAACAGCAACTGCTTTTGTATTGCAGGACCGGCCACACTCAAGGGACTGCTTGATGTGGTGTTCTGCAGCGGATGATGTTGCTACTATTCGTCCACAGTTTCAATCTATCACGGTTGCAGTAATGTACTTTATTGATATACCGCTTCGTTAAAGTCATTCTTCAATCATCTGATAAGTGGATTGAAAAAACTGCCTTTGCTTCCTTTGGTTTTAATTATTCAGTATAAAATATGAAGTCTGAATATCTAATGGGTTAAGAATAAATCCTTTGTTTCAAGAGGAAAAGTAGATTCAACCTGAAAAAATACCTTCAACAAAAACAGTTTAATTACTTGTTTATAATTTACCATATAGTCCCACATACAACTTGACAGCAAAGAAATTTATTTTAACAGATTCATCATCATCAGCCCCATGCAGTCAGAGAACATTTATCACAATAATCGCAAGAGATAAAAGAAAGGCTCTCACATCACCATTTTATCTTCTGAAAGAGATGGAAGAATGCGCTTGACGGCAACTGGTGTTCCACGCCAATGAGCTTTCAAAATCTCACCAAAAGATCCCTGCATGGATCACACATCATTGACAAAAGACCAAACTGGGCATCCAAATTTAGTTTATCAATAGCTTAAATGCAAAAGTGAAATTGCAAAATGCAAAAATACACCGGAAAAATCAAAGCACAAAAGTAGGTAAATGCTAATAGGCAAAATCCAATAGCTTGATGCATAATGACGCCTACTAGGTAAATGCTACCACAATATCCAATCAATTCAACTTGTTGAAATTCAAACAGTACAAATTAAGTTAATAATGAAATTAAAAATAGAGAAATGAAATTTACCGGGAACGTGGTTGGTGAATTGAAGTAGGAGAGAGTCGGAATCGGTGAAGTGTAAAGGAATGTGTTGAGGTAGAACAATTAGGTCAGTGTCGATTGAGATTTCTTCGTAAACGATTAACCCTAGACCGTTGGAAGAGTCGAATTGTGATATCCCTAAATTTAGCTACAATTGTCTATCTCGGTATCTAATTGTAATTATTTTGGCGCGTTTGCGGGAGGAGTGTTTGGCAGCATCGAGAAGGAGAGAACTCAGTTGAGAGCGCAATCGACGAGATCAGATTCGGTAGGCATAAATTGAAGAAGATTCTCGAAGTAGAGATGGAGGGAGAGAGAAGGAGAGAGGAATTCATGAGGAGATACTCGACTTCCATTTTAGACAGCTGAACGAAGAATGGCTTCACGTGCTTCGCGTTCGCGCGCTTGTTTTATAAGAGATTTTTCTTTTCAAATGTTTCTTAGATAGGTCATATATAACAAATCTAATAAAATTTATAATAATAATAATAATAATATATTTATCATATTAAAATAGTTTAATTAGAATAGATTTAACAAAATTAATATAATAATAAATTTTTTTTTTTTTGTAGTTTTTTTAATTTTTAATGTGTATGTTAGAACGGTTCAATTACAACCGATCTAACAAAGCTTTATTATAATAACAAATTTGTCACCGCCTTACTTATTAAATTGGATGTATAACAACAGATTTAATATCAACGATATAACAAGGTTAAAATGCACTAGTGTCCCTAGAATGAATACACTCTGATATATGTGAACTTGATGGAACCCTAACCAGAAATGGAAAGCGTTATTTCATAACTTTTATTGACGATTGCTCTAACTTTACTTTTGTATATCTAATGATAAATAAAAGTGAAGCGCTTGACATGTGCTTGACATGTTTAAGATCTTTGTAACTGAAATTGAAAATCAATTTAATAAAAAGATTAAGAAGTTTCGTAGTGATAGAGGAACAAAATATGATTCCAGTTTTGTTTAATGAGTTTTACAAAACCCAAGGAATTATACATGAAACCATCGCACCGTATTCACTTGAAATGAATGGTAAAGTTGAAAGAAAGAATATAACTCTTATTGAACTAGTTGTTGCTATTATGCTTAACTCTGGTGTTGCATCTCACTAGTGGGGGATATTATTTTGACTATTTGTTATGTTTTGAATAGAGTTTCAAAATCTAAAAGCAAAACATCTTCTTATGAGATAATGAAGAAAAGACATCCCAACTTGTCTTATCTTCGAACATGGGGTTGTTTGGCCTATGTTTGGTTATTGCCCGATCAAGAGTCAGAGTCAAAGCACACGTTTTTGGCAAGTCCTATTTCTGAGCGCACGTTCTATGGTGATATCATAGATCACGTTCTGATGGAACTCCTGATTCTCTCAGATCCAGTTGCAGATTTCCTCTATAAATAGAGGGTTCTCCTCAGTTGGAAAAGCATACCAAAAGCTCTTCGTATCTAAGGTTTTTCTCTCTTCTCCCCCTTCTTACTTTTTCTTCTATTTCTTACGAGTGGTCTTAGTGTCATATTACGAGTAGTAGTCATTCGACTACCATATTGTGGGTGTAATTCTATAACGGTTTTCTACTATGCAGTAGAACTCCGATACAGAGTATCTGAGCTGTTTTATCTTGGGGACTTCGTGGTTGATAGTCTGTCTTGCACAATTTGGGCAGTGCCTCAAAAAGTCTTAAAGAGAGCGACCCTAGTCTACGACTCAACCCAGTAATATTGTTAGGTGACATTTTTATTTTCCAAAAAGTTTTTTTTAAAAACTTGTGAAGCAACATATATTGATGTGGCATGTTTGTTCCTTTAGCCCACTCAAAAGTCACTTGATCTTAGTATGGATCTCATATTATATCTTTAGTCATAAGAGTTCACTAGATACATAGAATTTAATATATTATAGTAAGTATAAAATAACAATAATCTATAATTTAAAGTAATTTAATTTTGTTTTAAAGTAGAATATACTCAAGTGTTTATGTACTTATAGATAAATATATTTTTGAATAATTATATATAAGTTAGGTTTGCTTTAGTACAAAAGAAAAAGTAAAACATTGTTGACTAATATAATTGATACAAAGTATATTGAAACATAAGAGTATTTATAAGGTTTTACAACTTTAGATATGCAACTCTTGTCTTTAATATTTTTTAAATGTGGAATTGATTTATTCAAGTTTTTTTTTATTTCATTGAAGTGTTTCTTCTAATAATATATTTGTTAAATAGTTATATATTTCTTTATTATTAAATTTATACATTTAGCTATAATATTTCTTTATTTTATATCATCTATATTAGTTTTGAAATATTGGATTTACAAATTTATGTATTTTTTCATGTTTTCAATTTTATATGTTCATCGTAATTCTGTTAATCTCACTGTTGATCTAAGTATACACTAAATAATATTGTGCGCCTTAGTGCATTTAAAAAATGGACAGACAAACACATAAGTATATATAAATGGGAGATGAGGTTTTGAAATAGGATTTTTGCGACATCCAAATCTTAGAGTCGATTTCAAAAGTCTATTTTGTTCATACTTATTTAACAAAAAAAATTAAAACTTTTCAAAATCATTTCACTCATAAGAGTAAAGGACATCACAAGTCTTATGTTATTCAATCATAAAAAAATTCAAAAAAAAAAAAAATCATAGCATAAGAGTTGGAACACCAAAATAATTAATCCATACATATAATTTGTTGGATTCCAATATCACATCAAACCTAATAACAAATTCTCCTAAGGAACTAAACAACAATGTATGGTGACTACTATATATCGGCCTCATGGTGAACATTTGAGTCCAACAACACCAAACACAACACAACAAAGAGCGAGTAATCGAATCAAGTTAAAGTGTAAGAAATGAAATAACAACTCGCACAAATACATTATATTTCACATATACAAATATTGAATATATACACATAAATCACATAAAAATTATTCATATTTAACGTTTAGTTGGGGTAAAGATGTATCGCAAGATAACTCTTGACATTGGAGAATTACTTCCATGCCACCTAATAGTTCTCCATCATTTCAAATATATAATAAATAATATTACTACAAGAAAAACACTATTTTGTGGTCAACTTTATAAATATTTTGTGGCCGAATAAAACCCTCACAAATTAGTGATAAAAAAAGCCCTCACAAATGCCAAAATTGAAATTGGTCTTTATTTGTGGCTGAAAAAGCCCTCACAAATTTTTAAACATTTAACTGGATTTTGTGGTTGCTTAAACCCTCACAAAATCCAGTTAAATTTTTAAGGATTTTGTGAGGGTCAAATTCGTCACAAAAGACTGAGGTGACCAGTGCATAAGGCAAGCGTACGTGGCATTTGTGGCTGCAAATGCCGCCACAAAGGAAGCCCAAGTCACGTGGATTTTCTGGCTGCCCAGGCGGCCACAAATGCCTTGTATCCGTTGGCCATTGTAGCTGCTTTGGCTGCCACAAAGGGTCAAGCATATCCTATATATATTTCTCCACTCCTCCATTTTTTCACATTCAACTTCTCTCTAAAACTTCCTTCTAACTATTTTCTCCACCTTCTCTCTACACAAAATATTTCATCAAGCTTGATTTAATTTTGGTAAGTATAAATTATATTATATATGTAGTTTTATAATTTTATTTCTTAATTTGATATAAGTAATTAATATTATTGATTTTTTTTTACAGTTTTTGTTAATTATTTCGAAGACTTGCAAGCATCGTACGTGAGTGAAAGCTTCAAGTCAGACGCTACTCAGCATCAAGTTAGTATTTTATATATTTTAAATTTAGATTAGTAAATATATATATTATTTTTAAAATATAGATTAGTAATATATATATTTAGATTAGTTTTATAAATTTATTTTTAAAAAAATAGGAATGATGTTGTTTACATAATATATGATAAATAAAAGTTTCAAACACGGTTAAAATATATTGGTTTTAATATAATTATTATTTAAAAAAAACATTATTAAAATTGATGATATTATTATTTTTTGTTATAAATAAGTCTTGATTATTAAAAAAACATCATTTAAAATTTTATATAGGTTTGTATAATGATATAGTCTTGATTAATAATTTATTATATTGTTTGCAAATTAATTAATATATAATCCCCTAATTGACATATATGCCAAAGTTATTGATTTTAAAAAAATATTATTAAAATTGATGATATTAATTATTGTTTTTTGTTATAAGTATATATTGATACATATATATATATATATATATATATATATATATATAATGTTTATTTTTTTGTTAATATTGATATTTTTTGTTAGTCTTGATTATTAAAAAAATATAATTTAAAATTTTATTTCGGTTTATATATATAATATTTTTGAAAAATAAAGCAATTAATATATAAAACATCGATATATAGGAATATATATATATAGACACACACACGCACACACACACACATATATATATATAATATATATATATATATATATATATATGGATTTAGATCGTAGTTGGATGTACGATAGGAATTTTTCTGGAAGAAAGGGTCTTAAACAACGTTTTGCTAACAAGGTTGAAGACTTTCTCAATTTTGCGAGAGTGCAAAAAATTGTCGAAGATGAAGGGGGATGACATGTCCATGTTGTTTATGTCGACGTAGACAGTTTAAAAGTGATGATGAAATATGAGTGCATTTGTATGCAAACGGATTTATGTGTAACTACTGGATTTGGACTAATCATGGAGAAGAGTCTTCGGCGGCGCCTAATACTAGTACATCTGTGGAGAATTATAACATAGGTCCTTCAAGTAGTACTAACATGTTATGTATAGATTATTATAACTATCAACACTTTGCGGCGATGAATGATATGATATCGGATGTTGTTGGGGTTAATTTGTCATTCAATGAAGATCAATATGATGATACTGATGGACTTCCCAATGAAGAAGCTCAGAGATTTTATGGTCTTTTGAAAGAGACAAATAATTTTTATATATTTAAATTTTTATTTTTATTTTTATTATTATTAATATTATATTTTTATATATAATATTTATTTTAATTTTAATATTTAATTTTTATTTTATTTAAATTTTAATTTAATTTTAATATAAATTTTAATTTATTTATAATTTAAATTAATGTTTAATTATAATTATACTTATTAATTTAAATATTTAAATATTTAATTTTAAAATTTTAATTATATTAAGATTAGTTTATTATATATTAAATTTAATTTATAATTATTTTATATTTTAAATTAAATTATAATTTAATTATAATTTAAATTTAAATTTTAATATTATATTTATATTAATTTATTATATATAATATTATAATAAACTATTAATTTTGAATTTAAAATTAATTTATTAAATACGTAAAATTTTGTGGCGGCTTAAACCCTCACAAAATATATATTTTTTTAATCAGCATGGTGTTTGTGGCGGCCTAAGCCCTCACAGAGGATGGAGTTTATGGCGGCATGACCCCTCACAAAGGTCCAATCTAAAAAAATCAGTTTGTCTTTGGTGGCGGCCTATGCCCTCACAAAGACACATTTTTGTGGCTGCAAAGGCCCTCACAAATGTAGCATTTTGTGGCTGCAAAAGCCCTCACAAATATCAACCTGTTTCAGACATTTTGTGGCTGCAAAAGCCCTAACAAAACTTTGTGACCAACTTATTTGTGGCTGCCAAAAACCTTCACAAAAATCCCACTTTGTGACTGCTTCTTCCCTTTTGTGGCTTTTAACCCTCACAAAAACCTTGTTTTCTTGTTGTGTATATTTTATTAACACTAATGTCATACTCAAAAACATTTCACATAAGGTGGCAACAAATTTTGCAACCCTTTTCGTAAAAGGTGAGTCATCTTTCCTTTGTTATGATGTTGAGCTTAAATCGTCTTAATCGATATACTCCCATTAACAATATTTGCTTATAAAAATATACTAAAAAATATTTCATTTTCAACACTATCAGCAATTTGAACATAACCATACATCTAGTTAATAGAATACACAACATGATAAACAACACAATATATATTAATTCTCGTTTGAGTTAAATAAATTTAGTCTTTATAAAATTTTAAATTTATTTTTTAGTCTATGTAAAACAAAATTACATTTTTGTATTCTCTACAAAATTATCTTGTAAGCAATTTTAGTCTCAATTGTAATATAATATATTTAATTGTCTTTCAAATTTTAAATTTTTGAATACTTTTTGCAAACATAAGATGAATTAAACAAATTATTTTTAAATGTCATAAACTTAAGATAAAAGTAACGAAAAATATGAACTTATATATCAATTTTTGATATCATTGTTTGTAGAGAAATTTTTTATAATGTAAATATATTTGAAAAAATATTATTTAAAAATATACATTGAGTGTCGATAAAAACTAAAACCGTTTGTATGATAATTTGATAGAAGTTAAAATAAATAAATTTTTATACAAAACAAAATTTTGAAATTTTAAAAGGACTAAATTTATTTAACTCTTCTCACCAAAATTCATAATTTATTCATATATTATCAAATAAGGTAACGCCAATGGGTGAGCCTCGTATGAACCGGTGGGAGGTTAATTCGGTTGTCTTATGGTTTTGTTTCAAAGAGAAGTGTTGGCTCTAGTTTGCTCCTCTTCATCAATAGTAACTTCAACATTGAAATGGTTTCAAAGAATCATAAAAACAAAAGCATGAATTAATGGGTGAAAAAATATCTAGTGAATTAGTGTGTTGAACTCTAGGATGTACAAGATTGAAAATATATCTAGTGATTAGAGACTGATGGAAAATATTGAGAGTAAAATAAGTAGGTAATCTGATGAATCAGAGGGAATTTTGGATGAAAAAAATCCCTCAAATTATAATTATGGCCTTTAAATAATGTTTTTGAAATCATTGCGCTCCAGGACAATGCAAACACAACTTTATAATTTTGTATTGTACTGCATGGCAAATAGATCCTCTACTTTTTGGAAGGAAGGAAAATGTAGAGTGATTTTAGGATATTTTTGTGTATTAGCTAATTTAGTTGTATTAAAAAAAATATTAAATAATTTACAACAAAAACATGTTTTATTTAATTTATATTAGATTTTATTGGTTGATAACAAAAATTAAGACAAAAGTTATATTTTATAAGATTGGAAAACAATCATGTCTTTAATATAAGACGCTTTCTAGTAAAAAACAATGCCTCTAAGAACTGAAAATTAAATTTTTTTTAGAGGCCGTTAAAATGCTTTTTATAATATATTGTTGGACCTTCATACTTTATAGAGATTAAAGTAAAAAAAAAAATTATATTTTTTAACAAGGACTAAAGCAAGGATTTTATATGTCTCTCATTTGAGCTGGTTCTGTTAATAGAGAAATAGATAGAAAATCACTATGCTTTTTCCTCCTTAAAGAAAGAGGATCTCTCTTTGTATTACATAGCTTTTGTACCCATCGCATAATGCTCGGAAGAGTATTGTATCGCACATTGTACATGTCGTATTGTGTCGAAAGAGCTCAAGTTCTAGTTTTTCTTCCATCCCATGGCTGAGACCTACCACTTGCACAACGATGACTGACGTAATTGTAGGTCTAACTAAGAGCATCTCCAACGGTGAACTCGATATGTGTTTATTAAATTGAGTCTACTGTGTCACATCATCTTGAAATAACTCATTCATTGTTTATTTCAACGGTGAACTCACATGTTCATTAAATAGGGTCCACCACTAACAAATTATACACGCTGGTGGACGAAATCATTTAGCTACTGTTAGAGATGCTCTAACATTTGTTTCGCATGTGCGGGCTCCCTCGCACAACTAGACATAAGAATTTTACCAAAATCAAAATCTACTTTTTAATCTCTAAAGACCTTAATATAAACTCATTTGTCAAATATTTAATTTTTAACATAATCACAATGATGGCAACACAACCATAATCATCAATATATTAATAAAGAAAAAAAGTGTTATATTTTTCTTTCAATTTTACATTATATTTAAATTGTTTTATTTATAACTTTGTCTTTCTTAACCTAATTAAATATTAGAATTTAATCTTGATTTTAAGTTTATTTTATTTATAACTTTGTCTTTCTTAACTTAAATAAATATTAGAATTTAATCTTTATTTTAAGTTTGATACAATTATAATTTAAATTTAATTTAGTTGCATTTTTAATTCTCCTATTTTAGTTAAATTATGAAAATAATTTTTCCATTTTATTTTTCCCAATTCAAACAAAATTTTAGTCCAATGAATTGTTATTTTTTGAGGACATACTACGTGTGGTTGGGAGCGGACAGAGACATCTCCTCTAAACTCTAAATCCTAAAATATCACTTTCATTGTTTTAAACCCTAAATCCTAAAATATCACTTTCATTGTTTTGAGAAACTGAGATCGCATTTCTCCTATTTGCTCTCCACCTATGTACCTTTCTTCTCTGTCCCTCTCTTAAAATTTATACTAATGAAATATAATAAAATTAATACAACAAACTCTATATATAGATAAACTATGTAATATACAAGGATAAACTAACTAATTTCGAATAGACAAACTCTAACACCCTATTTAACAACTCAACTACTAACTATTAGCAAACTTTTATATGGTAACCATTAATTATGTACGTATTGTGTGATACTACTTTTTAATTATGATTTTTTTAATTAATATGTAAATTTTTTTAAGAGTGAATCGATGTTTAAACATAAGAACATTGATGTATTTTTTAAGAAAAAAGTTTTTGACAAAGACAAAAATCATAAAATGAATATATTTTATTTGATTGAATTGTGTGACTTGTGATAATTGTAAAATTTGTGAGAATTAAAATTCTAACATTTTCAACTTATATATGAATTGAGTGAAACTCTAAAAAAAACTATATGACTTTTTAGAATTTCAATTATAATATTTTAGTTAATAATTGTCGCTTCCCGGCTCCCCCGATATTTTGTGCAAGATTCGCCACTACTGATACCACACCATTTATGATCATAGATCTTAGGTACAATTGTTGCACCACTAAATCTTGAGGCATTGTATAACTTAAATAAACACAAAAAAATGACATTTTATCAAATTTTGGAACAAAATTCTATTTTTGGATCAAAACTGAAGAGAAATAAAATATGAGGATTATTTTCGTGATTCAGTTAAAATAGGAGGACCAAAACTGCAATTATGTTTTTAAATTTTAAATCAAATCTAAAATTAAATAATTAATTTTTCTACACAAATAAATATAATAATTTATAGTAGATTTTTTGTTTTTGGTACATTAGCAGCAAATAAAGAAGATATGTTTTCAAGGAAATAAAAAGTTTTATAATTAATTTAGGATATCACATTCCTTTTAATACACAGTTGAAAATTCAACTTTATTACCCAATTAAAACAATACAATCTCAATGAACTTGACTTAACTATAATTTCTTAATTAAATTCCAAAATTTATTATTACTTATAAGATTTTCATACAAAAAGTTGTTTCTAATTAAATAAGTAAAAGTACAACTCAAATTACAACTCTTAATTCCCGGTATCACTATTAGAGCAGGTTTTTCCCAAATTTGAACTTCAAAACTCATTAACCTGTAATAATTGCGATTTCACAAACTCAGGTTCAAGTCAGTCAAACACAAACAATGAAGGGGGTGATTTTCGAAATCATGTTGATAGTATAATATAAGTAAAAAAACACAAAATTAATCATAATTAAATCGTATAATTACATAAACATTCTTCAAGGAAGAACATCATATTATAAAGTCAAAATCACTATAGGAAGATCAATGCATTTCACTATAACATTAAATCATTTAAGAGAAATTATTATCACACACGATACATATTTATCACAATAAAACAATCACAAGAAAATGCAATGTTATGCATGAACTTATACTCTACTTCACAACGTGGTCCCATTTTAAGTCTAAAGTAATTGGTTATGAGGCTTGATACTATGTCACCATTCTGTTGGACGGACAATTTTAATTGGTCATGTCCTCACATATCCTCTCAATTAAACCTAAGACACATATATGCGGCAATCGAGATAAATGTGTGTTGCATGGTAGCTCCCTGTATTTGGAGGGCTACCTCCAAGTCACTTAAGAATTCCCCACCTGAATACCTTCAAGGTCCAACAATCTTGCCTTAAGGTTCAACAACAGATCACCACTATCAGAAAAATACTATTATTATTAGAAAAATATATAAAATAATAAAATAAAATATTTATTATTTATATCATTTACTTAGTCAAATATGTATCAGATTAAAACATCATAAAAGCCACTCATATAACGAAAATTAGTTATAAAATTTATCCATATATTTTAAAATAGTTTAATATCAAATTAATTATTTAAAATCTTATTTAATTAAGAAAATATCTATTATAAAATTTGGGTGTTACAATATCCATTACTTTAAAGGTTGTTACCATACAAGTGAAATATTTTTTTTAATATCGAATTATTGTGATTCATTGACAATCTAAAAACTTAAACAGTGTATATAAATTAAATTAAAATAAAAAGAGTAAGATTTGGTTTTTAGGTTTAAATATGATTTTGGCATATCCAATTATAATTATTTTTTCTTTTGCTACTTGTAAGTTTATTTTATTTGAATTTAGTCCTTGCAAATTCTAAATTGTTGCTTTTAGTCTCTGACATCATATATATATATATATATATATGACTCAATAAAAGCATTCTATATGACCCAATAAATTCACGACACCGATTAAAAACAATTGTTTTTTAATTTATCGAGAGTATATATAAAACTTGTAGAGAATAAAAAAAATAACATTATTGTAGAGACTAAAATGATATCTACACTTTTTTTCCACTTAATTTCAATGCTAAATAACACTCATGATCTCTTAACTTAATTTCAGTTAATGTTTTTGTCTATTATCTTTTTTCTCTCTCCCGATTTAGTCATTTATTTAAATTTTAAGTGACAATTTAATATTTTAAAATGTCAACAATGTTATCTTTTTTTTTTTTTACAAAAAATTCATCAAAATTTTTAAACAAAATCCATAAAATTAACAATCATCTTTAGTACAATATAAATTTTATCAAATGCATAACTCAATATGAAAACTTATGTAGGAGTTTGTAAGTGCGGTGATGGTAGACCATAATATGAAATGTATGATTCAATATGTATGTGAGGCGATGATGAAGATGCTTTTGTGATGAATCATCGGGTGATGACATTAATGTCAACGATAAAAAATATCAAGAAAATGAGGATCAACTCGAACAACACCAAGTCGTTCAAATAACTAGACAACTTCGATGACGTCCTAGAGATAAAATTAAGGTTTAGGATATTTAAGTTGACACGATTAATTAAAATTTAATGTATTTTTTTTCTAACTTAATATATTTTGTTGAATTTATTAATATAATTTAATTTTTTTATTATATTTTATGTATTAATTTATTATATTTTTTATTTGTTAAAAAATATATGTATAAATAGTAACAATCTCAATATATCATCTCCTAAAGAGAAAAAATAAATAGTCAAATTTTAAATAAATAAAATATCTTAATATATTAATATTAAAGTATAGTATTTCAGATTTTCTTATAAAAAATATATGAGAAGAAAATTCTAGTATTATCTAAAGACCGTTGCCTTTTGTACC
>JBBPBT010001034.1:884598-902511 GCA_037974875.1 Cicer bijugum
CATGTAGTGTAAATTTTCATGATTTAATGGATTGTAGTATTCTTTGTTCTTGTTATAAATAATTTTTTTTTTTCTCATACAAAAGAAAATTGATAAGAAAATTGATATGTATATTATATTAGTTAAATATAATTATAAAGTCACAATTAATAACATAAATCTTAGTTATAAAGTCATAATTATTTACTTTTTCAGAATTAAATTATTGAAAAGTTTACAAATGTTTATTTTTTGATTTAAATATTGTAGTGGTTTAATGATATCGATAAATATTAAAATATAAAAAAAATTATTGGTTAACACAGTTATAATAAATAATATATTTATATAAATGAAAGTGCAGAGCGAGGTGGGTAATATAGTAGCTACATTCATACCTACTCAATTTTACGAGTAAATATTCATTCTCATATTTAATAGTACCTACATTCATACCTACTCAATTTTACGAGTAAATATTCATTATGATGTTTTTTTTTAAGTATACTTTAGTACGTGGATTAGGAGCGGTCAGGTGCCATGGTACTCTTATATTTTTTAATTTCTTTTATATATATATATATATTATCAAAAATAATAATAATAAATTATTAAAATATCATTAAACTATATGATTTTGAGTAATTTTCGTCTCTTCTCCATTTATGTACCTATTTTTATATGTATTTTCTTTCTTTTAAAATTTATACTAATAAAATTAATAGAACAAACATCTGTATATACATAAACTATATCATAGAAAAAGATAAACTAATTAATCTCTAATTAATAAACTCTAACACCCTAATTAGCAATTCGACTATTAACTATTAACAAGTTTTTTCATGTTAGTCATTGATATATTATATAGTGTGATATTATTTTTTAATTGTGAATTGTTTTAATTAATGTGTATTTTTTTAAAAGTGACACGATATTTAAACATAAAAAAATTAATGTATTTTTTAAAAAAGAATTTTTTTGACAAAGATGAGAATTATAAAATGGATATATTTTATTTAATTGAATTGTGTGATTTGTGAAAATTATGTGACTTGTGAAAATTGAAATTCTAATTTTTTTAGCTTGTTTATTATGTATGAATTGTGTGATACTCTAAATAAACTATATGACTTTTAAAAATTTCAATTATAATATTTAAATTTTAATTATAATATTTCAGTTAATATTTGTCGCTCTCTAGCTCTCTCAAATATTTTGTGCAAGATCTGCTACTGTAGCATCCTGATTACCCTGTCGCAATGTATGGACTAATTGAACATTCCAATTAACCATCAACATATCTTGAATAGAGTTCCTAAAAATGTGATTGAATGCAGCCATGCAATTTGAGTTGCATACTACATGTGAGAAATTCATCCTCCTAGCATGCTATAATCGAGGCCCACAAATATATCAACTCAGCATGAGTATTGCTCGAGTTTCCCAATTAGCCACTATTAGCTAGACACCATTACGCAAATGAAGCAGCCACCAAAACCAGCCTTGTCGGAGACAATTAGGAAGGGGAAGGGGATTGTGTTTAAAACTAACAGGATCCTAATTTTGTAGTGCACGTGTGGAATTGGACCTAGATCTACGTTGTCAAGGTTGTTGAGTCGTGCAATTTTATTTAATATGTAGATTTTTATGTCTCTATAGTTGCTGAATAGTTGGGAACTCGTCTAGTTGTATTAAAAATGTATATACGGCCATATTTTTATTTTATTTTTCTTCAGAAATTAAAGGGCCAAATTTTGTAAAGATGTTGAAAGCTCTATTATAGAATCTGAGGACATTTTATATTGGTTGATAAAACAATCGATATGAAAAGTCTTCTACTAAGGCTCCGCTTTAGGCCTATTAAAGTCGTTTACAGTCATGTGTTAATTGCGACCTGCGTAGAATGTGAATTTTATTCATTAATTGTGGTAAAGGTCAAAGTCAAAGGTAAAATTGGCATTTTATTTGAAAGATTTGGTCTTTCCTCCTCATATATGTCCCTCATAAAGCATTAAAAAAACAAGAAGACAAAACACTGATACTTGATCGAAATAACACATAATGACTTCATGTGGCAAACAAAAATTACCGAAAACTAATAAATGACACAAAGACTACTTATATATCAATCCTTTTTTACATGTTTTTATCAAAATTATTTAAATGATTGTACTTCATTGATACTAATTTTTTGGTTGGTTTTTGCTTGTTTGATTATCTCATTCAAAAATATATCTTTGACTTACCATGGAAGTTCAAAACTATATTCATTTTGTAAGTACTAAAAAATACATTTTTTTTACAACGGTTAAAATTGTTGAAATTTTAAAGATTAAAAATATATTTAACATGATTGTTTTTTAATATTTTTTTTGCTAATTTATAAAATTTTAAAATATTATAAGTTAATTTGAAAAAAAATATGTAAGTGTTTCACATAGATAATTATATGATTTAAATATGATATTTATTTAATCATTTATGATGAGATGTATAAAAAAATATGATATGATAAAATGATGTTTTTTTGATTGTTATCTTGTGCATGAAATATATATGAAAGGACAAGTACTTTGAGCTAGCCAGATGAATCAAAAATAGAACCAAAAGGAATTTTTATTCAGAGCAAATTTGCCTAACGCAAATGATTTAGCCCAACGAGTCTAAGTGGTTTTAAGATCCAGACCCTTACTTCATGGAGAACAATTGCATACATCGTTGTGTGAATTTCTACTCTCAAGAGAATTGTTCACTTATTGACTTGCTTGACATTAAGTTTTGTTTATGAGGAGAGAGATAGAGATCAGAGTCTTACCCCATCACATCAGAGATCACTTTGATATTATTGGAGGATTTATTTTCTTTGATCTTGTATTGCTACAATGATTAGCTAAACTCTCTTTATTATGATTATATGTAATTGATCATACTCTTGTGTATCTCTTTTGATTTCTATATATACGTATTAGTTACTCATCAATTTCAATGATTTATCTTTGTTTTTCATGCTTGTTGTAACTTGATCACATATAATTTCATTTATGATTTGAAGTTTTACTAAAAAAAATATTAGTTGAATTTTGATTTAGGATAAATAATTTTTTTTAACATGATTTCTAAGAATATGATTAGATTTAATAGTTGAAAATCATCATTGATTAATGTTACCATATTTGTTAAATATAAGGATCAATTTTTAAGAAAGATAGTTGAATTCTCGTTACATTAAGGATTTAATGATGTTTGATAAGTAATGATATGTTATTGATGTGTACATAGAATATATATTAATCAATAGAAATGTAATCATTAGATGTGTATAACAATAGAATGCTTGAGAAATGTGATTAATTAATCTAATTTTAACATTTTAATCTGTTATTTCATTACTTCTATTTACTTTTAACCTTGTTTTCTTAAAATCACATTGTTAAACATCTCTTGATTGGTGATGAATGGAGCAAATTGTTATCAAAAAATAGAATCGAATGTTATTCAAAATTCAACTTAGCAAACATTAATTAGGTTTTAAAAAATTATCACTTTTTTATTTTGTTGGATCACATGTAATTCATAAATTTAGGTTTAATTATAATTTTGGTTCTTTTATTTTAACTAAATTACGAAAGTAGTTATCTTATTTTATTTATTTTTAGTTTTGGTCTTTTAAATAGAATTTTAGTCTAAAATTTAATGAAATGTTTTTTTTTTAGTCACAATACACCATTTACGATTATAGATTTTAGGTATAGTTGTTGTATTACATGATCTTGAAATATGATGTGGCTTAAATAAGCGTAAAAAATTAAAATTTCATTAAATTTTAGACCAAATTATGTTTTGAGACTAAAATTGGAAAGAAATACAATAAAGGAATTATTTTCGTGAATTTATTAAAATAGGAGACAAAATTACAATAAAATTCTAAAATTTATCTAATTATAATATTTATCACAAATATATTATTTGTCTCTATTCAATGTGTCATACCATTTTTATCTTTAGTTTGTTACGAAGAATGCAAACTAATCCGACATGTCCATAATTTCGGAAAGTTGATCACTCTAAAAATTTGTTTATAGCGTAACATCAGAGCATATAGCTGGAGATAAGTTGGTTTGGAGTAGTTTTAACCGATCGTCATGAACAAATCAATTTAATTGAGTTTCAAACAATTGGTTCGGAGTTATAATTTTTTTTTTTATAACATATAACTTTAATGAGTATAATTTACAAGTTCAAAATGTTAAATTTACCAAACAATCCAAATACATTTAAGTTTAAATAAGTTGTCGTGCGTTCAACCCGAATAGAGGAAGTTGTCTTTGGTCTTATTGTACAGTATTTTTTTTATGTTTACCTAAATTGTACTTTTAGCACTTTCTTATCTAGCTTACTTTACAATAACCTACAAACCCGAAGCTTAATTTTCCAACAACCTAAATAAAAAATTACAAACTAATAGAATATTCATTGAGTCTGTCGAAGAGTAGATTTTTTTTTTTTAGATACTGTAGATTAAATAATTGACTCTTTTAATAGAATATTCGATCAATAATATATATAAAGAGTTTTGATGACTTTCCTAACATATGTGTTACACGTAGAATAATATTACAATTATTTGATCTACAATACCACAAAATAGATTAAATAATTTTGTTTTATTTCAATTGAAAATAATTCTTTAAAGAATATATATTATAAATAAATTATTAATGATTTTGCAAGAAAAAATAAAAAAAATTATAAGAAGAATGATATTCAAAGATTAATTGGATGAATACTATTATGAATGTTGAATGTTACTAGTGCATGTTCGACTTGATAGATATCTTTATAATTAATTAAATATGAAATATATTATCGTCAAAATAATTTTTTGCATCAAATCTCTAAGAGCAATAGTAGGAGCCAAGTGTTTGGTAACCCACTCAAGAATGAGACCAAATTGAACCAAGGAGTTATGAAATTGAGTGAAGCTTTGAAGGATTTTCTTCTAATCCTTCCTAATTAATTTGAGCAATTTCATTTGCTTTTGTTTCTTGTTGTCATCAGTCCTTGTGCTAGGAACCGAGTCCTTAGGCTGATCATTTACACTAGAACTCTTATTCTAAGAGCTCTCAAGTTTGTCCTTTGAACATTTAAGAGTTGTGACAGTAAAAAATGAGTCAAGGGAACTGAACAAACCTGTGACCTAAGGGAGAGGTTGGACAAGTTCTTCATGAGTTGCAGTGGGAGGAATGGGAATCGGTTGTGAAAAATCTGGTTGTGGGAGCACATCTTCTTCCATTGGCATAGTTGGAGGAGAGGCCATAGGCATATACCTAGGTGGGGGAGGATAAGACAAATTAAGATCAAAATATAACTCCTCACCATCTTCCATATTTTGAAGAAGATTTGGTGTGAAGGTATCCTCAGGCAGAAGATCAGCTTCATGAAGGGGAGTCAGATTGTAGATTGGTGAAGATTGAGGAGATGGTTGGATAGGTGAGTTCGAAGTAGGAGAGTCATGGAATAAAGATGGAGTATGATCAGGAGAGTTATGCAGTGGAGAAGTGGGTTCTTGAATGAGTGGTGATGGTGCATCCTCAGGTGGTGGTTGAATGGTTTCTTGTTCAGATTTTTGAGAGGGAGAAGAGGAATCTCGTGTTTTCCGTTTCTTAGAGGCAGAGAGGTTGTCATGTTTAAACTTCACTTATTTGATATTCTTTATAGAAAAGGTGTTATTGAATTAGATGGAGGGTTCATCTTCAAGTGGGAGTTTGAAGAAGTTGAAAATCTTAGTTAGCAACATCCCATATGGAGCAGATCTTCCCATCAAAACAACATTCAACATAAAGCAGAAAATCACATAAACTAAGTGAAGAGGATAGCCAATCATCAAATGATGAATGATCATGATATCAAGCTTCGTGACTTTCTAAGGCTACCAGCTCGGGGTGCAATGGAGTGAACACATATGTTGTGGAGGATATGACATATTGGACGGAGATTGGAGGCCACTAAGGGTTTTGGAGGATTGATGAGAATGTTTTGAAGGACAAAGGTCCTAGTGATGAGACATCTTGAATACCACCTTTCAGATAAGTGGTAGGCTACTTCTTAACGTATGTCAAGAATTGGACATAGTGTAGTGGAGTTTATCTCCATACGAACCCCTTTTAGTACCATACTAAAACTAGTGGAGTCTCTTGAACCATTTGAAGCAGCATAGAATGCCCTTACATGTCGAGGATATTGGGGCTCATTGATTTTGAAGAACGAAGTCCATCCGAGTTTGTCAAACATTTATTCCACATTAAATCCTCCTTATTTGATATCAACAAGATCAATGATTTTACCATTGACCACATATTTGTTTTGCCATTTTATGACATAATTAGATTCTATATCAGCCGAATCAAACAGTGGGGTAATACCAAAAATGGTTGGAGACGAGGATGGGGGTTTTGGTGAGGAAGGTTTAACTTTTTTAGGAGTTGAATCTTTGGAGGATGGTTTCACAAGAGGAGGATGTTATGAAGGTTCTGAAGGTATAGTTGTTTGTGAATCATCAGAGTAGATGACATGAACTGTATTGTCCTTAGTGATCACCCTTTTTGATGAAACAACTCCAGACATAGGAGCGCCTGATAGGAGCTGAGGAGGATGAGTTTTTTGAAAGTTTTGGAGTGAAAGAAGGAGAAGAGGAACTTTTGGAAGGTTGAGAAGAATAACTAGCATTTAAAGAGTTTCCTTCATATTGGGTTTCCTCATGAAAATCTGAATCAGTGCTTGAATAAACATCATGATTCTCTTTTGATTCTTGATAAGTGATTTTTCGTTTTGCAGTGGCTTTGGTTCGAGCCATTGGAAAAAACGTAGAGTGGAAAGTAACTAATGAGTAAAGAGAATTTTTTTGAACAAATGGTTGATGAGTGAAATTTTGATGGAGGATGGGAAAAATATACGTGAGGACGGAAGATGTACAAAAAGAATCGTGAGAGGAAATGTGTGAGAGAGAGGAAAGTTAATGTGCCGTTTGCCTAGGAACCTAGCGTAATGATGAAAGAGGCAGCTGGGGACACGTAGTCGTTAATGCATTAACTACACGACGTGAAACACGGAGGCAGGCGCCAAGCGTGCTTGCCAATGAGAGAGAAGGCGCGTGCTATTTTTCTAGGCTGCCATGTCAAGGGAGGTTACACCAATAAGGACACTCTGTTGTCTGGTGGTTTTGCTATCCTCGCATGTTTAAACTAAAAATGTATGTACATATTTAAATAAAACAATAGATATTTTTTGGATTTTTATTTAATAAAAAATTATAATAATATCAATATAATAAAGGAATATAACAAAGATAAATCAATTAATTTTAGACAAATTAAGGATTGAGAGTTTCTTCAAGATCTTTTTGAACCTATTCTCTTGGAGAGGTTTGGTAAAAATATTTGCTAATTGATTTTCAGTGTCAATAAAAATCAATTATAAATTCCCTTTTTGCATATGATCTCTTATAAAATGATGTTTAATTTCAATGTGCTTAGATCTAGAATGTTGAATGGGATTTTTAGACAGATTTATGACACTTGTATTATCACAGAGGATGAGAATTTTTGCGTACCTTAGTGAGTAATCCTCAAGTTGATTTTTTATCCAAAGTACTTGTGAGCGACATTGAGCGGCTGATATATACTCTACCTTAGTAGTTGAAAGAGCAATGGTACTTTGTTTTTTGCAAAACCAACTTATTAGGGATTTTCCAAGAAATTGGAAGGCACCACTTGTGCTTTTTCTTTCAACTTTATCTCGCGCGTAGTCGGCATCACAATAGGCTATGAGGTCAAGATTGGAACATTTCTTGTACCATATTCCCAAATTTATAGTGCCAACAAGATATCTAAAAATCTTTTTTACTGCAGTGAGATGGGATTCTTTAGGAGAGGATAAAAATCTTTCACAAAGACCGACTGCAAAGACTATGTTCGGTTTGTTGGCTGTTAAATACAACAAGGATCCTATCATTCCTCTGTACTCTTTTTCAGATATTGGAGTTCCTTCATCATCTTTGTGGAGTATGGAGGATGGGTGCATAGGAGTTCCCATACTCTTGGCTGAACTCATGTTATATTTGTTGAGCAAATTTTTGGTGTATTTTTCCTGTGATATAAAAATATCATCCTCTCGTGGTTTGATTTGTAAACTAAGGAAGAATTTCAATTCCCACATCATACTCATCTCAAACTCATTTGCATGAGATTTGAGAAATCTTTACACATCTTTTCATTTATGGATCCAAAGATTATGTCATCGACATAAATTTGAACAATCAATAAATCCTTCTCAAGTGTCTTCTTGAAAACAATAGTAGTAATTTGTCCTCTAATTAATCTATTTTCTTTTAGAAAAGAGCTTAACCTCTCATACCAAGCTCTAGGAGCTTGCTTTAAATCATAAAGAGCTTTTGAGAGTTTGAACACATGGTTCGGCCTCTTCTCATCCTCAAACCCAGGAGGTTGATGAACATACACTTCCTCATTTAAGAACTCATTCAAAAAGGCACTTTTGACATCCATTTGAAATAGTTTTATACTTTTATGAGTAGCATAAGCTAAGAGGATTCTTATTGCTTCAAGTCTTGCTACGGATGCAAACGTTTCATTATAATCAATTCCTTCTTGTTGATTGTACCCTTGTGCTACTAGTCTTGCTTTATTTCTAATGACTTCTCCATCCTCATTTAGTTTGTTTTTAAATATCCATTTAGTCCCAATAATAGATTTGTCCAGAGGATGGGGTACAAGATTCCATACCATGTTTCTTTCAAATTGTAAGAGTTCTTCCATCATAGATTCAACCCATGATTTGTCACCAATAGCTTGATCAATTATTTTGGGTTCAACTTGTGATATCATGGCCATGTTGGTAGTGCATTCCCTTAGAGAATTTCTGGTTCTAACACCATCTTCATTATTCCCAATGATTAGATCTGGAGGATGATGTGTGACTGTTTTCCATCCTCTTGGAAGTTGCTGAGAGGTTGGGTCAGACTCATCCTCTTTGTGAGGACCGGGTACTTGAGAGGATGATTATTCATCTTCTTCATTTTTATCCAATTTTTCTAAACACAAGTCATCAAACTCATAAAAAATAACATGCATGGATTCCTACACAGTTTGAGTCCTAAGATTATATATTTTATAACATTTTGACGTTGTGGAGTATCCTAGAAAAATTCCTTTATCAGATTATGGATCAAACTTTCATAAATTTTCTTTATTATTTAGAATGTAGCAATAACACCAAAATATATGAAAATAGGAAATATTTGGTTTTCTCCCTTTCCATAATTGGTATGGAGTTTTGTTTAAAAATTTTCTAATAGATGCACGATTAGAAACATAACAAAGATTTTTAAAAGATTCATTTTCAAATTCACTTCCATGGTCACTTCTCACCGAGACAATTTTTAATCCTTTTTCGTTTTGAATCTTTTTGCAAAAATGGTGGAATGCCTCAAGGGCTTCATCTTTGTGTTTTAAAAATAGAACCCAAGTAAAACGAGAAAAATCCTCAACAATTACAAAATCATATCTTTTTCCACTAAGACTTGGAGTTTTGATATGATCAAAAATATCAATGTGAATAAGTTCAAGAGGATGATTTGTTGAAACAATATTTTTAGTGTGAAAACTACTCTTAACTTGTTTTCCTTTGACAAAAGCTTCACAAACTTTGTCTTTTTCAAAATTGATTTTTGGAAGACCTTTTACTAATTCTAAATTTTCTAATTTAGAAATACTATTTAAGCTTATGTGACCAGCTCGTTTGTGCCAAATCCATTTATCTTTTTCAATGAAAACGAAACAAGATTCAATGGGTAAATCATCAAGATAAAGTTCATATAATTTTTTTTTTCTAAACCCGGAAAAGAAAACTTTACCTGAGGATGAGTGCTTAACCTCACATAGAGTAGGCTTAAAAATAACTTCAAAACCACAATCATATAATTGACTAATGCTTAGCAAGTTATGTTTTAAGTCATCCACATATTGAACATTTTCAATTTTTGCAGAATTATTCTTACCAATAGTACATGTTCCTTTTATTTGAGCTTTATCATTATTACCAAATGTGACTGATCCTCCATCATTTATCTCCAATGACATGAAGCATTGCTTATCCCTTTTCATATGCCTTGAGCAACCACTATCCAAGTACCAAGGCTTTCTTTTGTTGATTAGAGGATGAACCTATATTAGAGTTTAAAAGTGACTTAGGTACCCATATAGCATTGGGTCCTTGTTGGTTAGTTTTTCCTCTTGTGAGAACTTTCCTTTTGTGATAACAAATTGAATCATGGTGCCCATGTGATAGAACCCAGAATTTTATTGGCTAGAATTGATGAGCTCTGATGCTCTTACAATGTGGGAAATATAAAAATGCAGAAAAAGAACTAAACCAGAGTTCTAAGAACTCCTAAACCAGAGCAGAATTGCTCCTAACCAGAGAAAAAATTCCCCTAATTGTTTCTTAGAATATTTTCTGAATATCCTCCCCTCTTCCTATTCTCTCATTCTTATAACATTAAATAATTAACATTATTAATTAGTTTTTATTCCTTTCATTCATCCTTCTTGAAACTGCATGTCTTTCCCACTTCCCCTCTTTAATGAAATATCAGTAAGATAAGAGACATTATTACTAGCTTTTATTCCATCCATCAATAGCTTTTATTCCCTCCATCAATTATGCTAGAAACTGAATGTGTGTGAAGTGTGTGACTTGGTTGAGTGGGCTCCATTCTTTAGGTCTCATTCCTTTTATTTTGTAGTGTTCTATCATTGCCATCCGCTTCAAAATGAGCCTTGTCCTCAAGGCTAACATTAAGACATTCATTTTGTAACAGACTTCCAGATTCCCAGCTGATGGTTTCCTTATTCTCTTCCCATGTTATGATTTTTCTTGGCTTTAGTATATTCGTGGTAACAACATTAAGTTCTTTTCCTGATTGATTCTGCAATTCTCCAGATATTGACACTGCAGCTTCACAGTTTTCCCCTTCCAGTCCAAGCAAATTGCCATTTCTTCCCAATCAAATAACACCTTGCCTAACTTATGCAGCCAAGCCACTCCCAAGATCATGTCCTCACCTTGTAATTCCAGTATGTAAGCTTCAGCAGTGGTGTGGAACCTTCCAATTTGAATGTCAAACTTCCCACACTTCTTTGTTATGGCCACACGGGAACCGTTTCCAAATTTTGCGGTCGTAACTGGGATCTGTTCTATTGGAAGCTGCAGAACTGCAGCCATTTGAGGAGTCACAAAATTGTGAGTAGCACCAGTGTCCACCATCATCATGACTGGTATGCCCTTCACGGTACCTTCCAAACGTAGGGGAAAAGGGAACCCATTTCGAGCTCTGCCTTCCTCTGCTATTTTGAACAACACTGCAAAATTGCATCTTACTGCAACGTCTTTCTCCCCTTCCTTCAATTCGATAGCTAGGGCTTCACCGGCATCGTCCGTCACTTCATCATCTCCCAGAATTACCAAACGCAACTGTTTTTCAGCACACTGATGAAGAGGGTGGAACCTTTCCCCACATTGAAAACAGAGGCCTCGCGCCTTATGATCCATTAATTCAGAATATGGAAGATGCTTAGTTCCTCGATTGCGATTTTCGTGGTTCCCCCGTCGCTCTTCATTGCTGTTTGTTCGTGTTTGGTACTGATTAAGGTCGCCTCCTTGCATGTTTAATTCCGGGTTAATATTTGACCCAATTAGAGTATTTTTGGATTGAGTTCCCCCAAGACTTGCATTTCCCTTGTTTGGGCCTGGAAAAAAACCCAGTCCAGACCCATTTCTATTAGTAAGCCCATTACTTCCTTCTTTTCCCCCTTTCCAGTTTTGCGAACGACCTCCACCTCCACTTCCTATGTGATTCAATACGCCCCGTAACTCTGTTTCAACATCACGAGCCAATTTCATCGCCTCCATACGTGTCTTAGGGTTGAAGGTCCTTACTCGCAAACGTACCTCTGGTTGGAGGCCACCCAAAAAATACCCAAGGTATTGTTCTTCGGGGAGACGCTTAACTTGGGAAGAGAAATATTCAAAATCTGAAATGTACTCTTCCACATCTCCAGTTTGTTGAAGATCTTTCAATTCTTCGAATGGATTATCGCTCTTTCTTCCTCCATATCTCTCAATCAGCGCTTCCTTCAACTTCAACCATGTGAGATCATCCTCCGTTTCACATAGAAGATTAAACCAATGAATGGTTGCTCCCTCCATGCTAACTTTCGCCAAACGAACCTTCACTTTTTCAGATATTCCCTGTACCTCAAAATATGTCTCTGCTCGCGTGATCCACCCCACTGGATCGTCACCATCAAATAACGATAGCTCCACCTTCTTCACTGCCATCTTGTATTCTGTAATTGACTCATCGGTGTCGATTATCTGCGACGTCCCAGCAGTAGGCCGATTCAACAGTTTTGCAAACTCTGTCAAAATGGTATGACGAAATTCATCCAAGGTTTGACGCATTGAACCTTCCATCTCAGCCATTCTTATCTCCAAAGCCTCAACCTTGTCAGACATTTTCGGTGGCATTCGGTTTTCGCTAGCTTCTATCTCTATCCGACAGGTCGGACCAATGATAGAACCCAAAATTTTATTGGCTAGAATTGATGAGCTCTGATGCTCTTACAATGCGGGAAATATAAAAATGCAGAAAAAGAACTAAACCAGAGTTCTAAGAACTCCTAAACCAGAGCAGAATTGCTCCTAACCAGAGAAAGAATTCCCCTAATTGTTTCTTAGAATATTTTCTGAATATCCTTCCCTCTTCCTATTCTCTCATTCTTATAACATTAAATAATTAACATTATTAATTAGTTTTTATTCCTTTCATTCATCCTTCTTGAAACTGCATGTCTTTCCCACTTCCCCTCTTTAATGAAATATCAGTAAGATAAGAGACATTATTACTAGCTTTTATTCCATCCATCAATAGCTTTTATTCCCTCCATCAATCATGCTAGAAACTGAATGTGTGTGAAGTGTGTGACTTGGTTGAGTGGGCCCCATTCTTTGGGTCTCATTCCTCTTATTTTGCAGTGTTCTATCACCATGTTTACTACAAAATGAGCATGCTGACTTTATATTGTTAGCTTTCTTCTTTGCATGACAGATTTTGGAAGTATGCCCATGTTTTTTTGCAAAAGGTGCATTTTGGCCTATCCTCACGTTTTTTAGGCGAGAAAAAATTTTCATATCATTTTTATTTTTGAAAGCTTTTAAAACCAATACCAACCTCGTCAAATATTCCAGATTGAGATCCCATTATCTTTTGAAATGTTTTTGTAGATTTGACAAAGTCGGAAATATCATTTTTTAGTTCCCTAACCTCAGTTTTCAAAATTTCCTTTTATGTATCCTCGTCAGGAGGTTGAGGATGAGTTTCAACTATCCTCTCGTTAAGAATTTTTTGCTTCTCAAAAATTTGAAAGTGAGGTTGCTGCAAATCTTGAATGATTTTAACATACTCATCATTCTTTTTCCGAAGCTCCTCATTTTGTTTCTTATCTCAACAAGTTGGTTTTTTTGAAATATATGTGTTTGAGATAAAGTGTTTGAGTCATTTAAGAAGCTATCAAATTCAATTTCTAATTTTTCACAAGTAGGACATAAATCAGAAATACTTACCTTTTCAGTTTCTAATTTTGCCATAAGACAGAGGTTGACCTTTTCTTCCTTTTCTTGCTCAGAGGATGACTCATCACTATCATCCTAAGTAAGCATCATGGATTTGTTTTTGTATGGAAATCTTCTTGAGTTCCTTTTGTTTAGAGGATACACAATTTTGTAGTGTCCTATCTTGTTGTCCATAACAAGTTATTTGACTTTTGTCAATTTTTTCTTTTTGAAGAGGTCATCTATTTTGTCATCTTTTGTTTATCATCCTCTGAATTTTTCTAGAAATCAGAGCGAGTTCATCCTCAGACAAAGGATACTTTGCATTTTCCTTTTTTATGACATCTTCATTCTTCTTAGAGGATGAACTTTCTGTTTGGATGGTTTTTAGAGCAATCAGTCTTCCCTTTTTGTTTGGTTTGTCAGCCAGCAACAATGATTCATGAGCTCTTAGAGTTCCAATCAAATTTTCTATTTACATGTTGGTCAAATTTCTTGCTTCTGTAATGGTAGTTACCATTGACCTCCATTCTTTTGATAAACTTCTTAGGATTTTTCCTATCCTTTCTTGAATGGAGTATACCTTTCCAAGAGATCTCAAGTTATTTAATATGATTGTTAACCTTGAGAACATTTCATCAATAGTTTCCTCCTCTTTCATTTCGAATAGTTCAAAATCTCTTACCCCCATGTTTATCCTCCCTTCTTTAACATGGCTTGATCCTTCATGAGGGATCCTTAGAGTGTCCCAAAGTGCCTTTGCGTTTTTGCACTCCTCAGCTTGTCATACTTTTCCCTGCTCAAAGAACACGTTAGAAATAAATGAACTTTAGAGTTTAGGAGTACCTTTGCATTTTCATCAACCATCCATTGTGCTTGAGGTTTCTTATCGGAGGTTGCGTCTGTCTTATTGGTTCTGATGACGTGATCTCCATTTTCCACCACATACCACATGTTGTTGTCTTGTGATATGAGAAATAGTCTCATCTTACCTTTCCAGTGGTAGTAATATGTACCATCAAATTAGGGATCGGCTGGATGATCCTCCTTCAGAAATATACTTAGCTTTTGACATTTTTCCTTTTGGATCTTTTTCTCTTACACTGTTAGGTGTATTTTTTTAGAGAACCTTGCTCTGATGCCAATTAATGTAGCTAAATATCAATAGAAGGGGGGTTGAATAGGGATTTTGCTGTTTAAAAATAATTTTCTAATGTTTTTAAAACTATCCTCTCGCTGAGGATGGTAAGTCCGAGAACGGGTTTTTAAACCTTCAGTTTTGAGTTGAGCGAAAGAGTGAAAGAAAAATATGAAAGAGACACACATAGTTTTATACTGGTTCACCCAAAGATGGCTACCAGACCTCACACCCTTGTGAGATTTTACTAAAGTTCAAGCAGATCAACCTCATGCTAAGAAGGATTGCAAAATGTGTATTCTTTAGCTTCACCAAGCTTACAATCAATTTACGAATATTTCCAAGTGTATCTCACAAGGAAATTACAAAGTAATATGAGAGTGGTTGATTCTTAATACTTTCTCAAATGATTTTCAAAGATATAGTGTAGGATCAAAGAAAGTATGAAGTGATGATGGGTATTGCTCTTGATAGCTTTAAGATGCTTGATCTTTTTGTGCAATTGTGTTGTATGTTTAATGATGAAGGGCTTGTTGCATTTTATAGAGGTCCAAGCCCTTTGACGACCATTGGAATTCATTATAAAAGATTCAAGGTTTTTCATCATAATTACATAACTGCCATTCAGCTTGTTCTTGGACTGGCAGAGGCCATCGTCGCGCATGCACAACTTCCTTGAAACTTGATCTTGAGATGTCCTTATCTATTTGCTTTTGCAAGGTTGTTTCTTTGACCATGTGAGCTACAACCATTTCAAAAACTTTAAGGACTAGGTTGATTTCAACTTTTGAGAGTGATGTTGACAAGAGAGAAAGCTACCTTCTTACATAGGAATGTCATCCTCTAGTCTGAGGATCAGATCTGCCATCAACATGTGATCTTCCATTTTTGGCTTGTTTGTTGTTACCTTTCTTTAACTTGACTTCTTTATGTATTCATTCGTGCAAGCACAATAAACGGTCTGATTTCAGCCTTTGCACATGTTTGATGGGTTGCTTTCAACTTTGCTGAACCATCCTCAGCCTAGTCTGTCATCCTCTAGACTTAGATCTAGCTATATGGCTATACTCGTCCTTTTCCTTTTGACCTTCTAGCTTCTTTATTTCAAATACTTTTATTGATTCGTTCTTTGACATTGTTGTGCATTTCTTTAATGAATAAAAGAATTTGTTCTGGTGAGGATACATATTGTGTAGATTTGAAGATTAGGCCATTCTCGTTGTTTTCTATCTTCAGTATTTTTCATACTCAGATTTGATCAAATTTATCTTCTTTTTGCCTTAATGATTAATAATCTATTTTCTTATATGAATACACTCAAAAGTACATATTAATCATTAACTACAATTATAATCTCTTAAATAATTTTGTTATCATTAAAATCATTTGAAAGATATTGTCTCAACAATATATGTGTTTCATATATAAATTGTACACTTTAATGACTTGTTGTTAATATATATATTATATTTGAAGTTGGACTACCATGTTATATAGCCTATAGCATAAGTTTTTGTTTTTTTTTTTAATCCTGATTGCTGTATCTAGACTAAAATATTAGCTGACCGCATTGTTTTACATAATTGTTATTATAACATGTAAAATATTAGCTCACAAAAAGAAATAGATCTTATCAATTTAGATTTCGATTGAAAAATAATAAAGCTTAATTAAAAAGCATTTCAGTCATTATTTTTGCTCAAGCTTTCATAAATAACTTATTTATAACTTATTAAACACTTAAAATCAATAGCTTTATTATATATATATATATATATATATATATATAAATATAAAGATTTGACAATAGAATTATCCAGTTCGTGATAATTGAAAGAAAATTACTAACTTGTCTATTGAGAGTACTTGTTACCAGTGGCGGATCTTCTTGGAAGCGGGCAGGTGCCACGACATCCCCGATATTTTTTAAAATTATTTTTTTATATAAATTATCAAAAATAACAGTTATAAATTATTAAAATATTTTGTAATTTTTGTTTGTTTTGAGAAACACTGCATCCCCTATATTTTTTAAAATTATAATTTTTTATATAGGTTATCAAAATAATAATGATAAATTATTAAAATATCTTCTAACCTTTATGTTTATTTTCTAACTTTTATGTTTTAAAAAATAACATTTCGCATCTCCTCTCTCCACGCATGTACCTCTCTTATGTATATTAAATTTGTTCTCCCTCACTTAAAATTTATACTAATAAAATATAATAAAATTAATATAACGATATCTAGACAAATTATTTAATATCTAATGATAAACTAGAACAAACAAATTCTAACACTTTTAGTTAAGAACTCAACTACTATCTATTAACAAATTTTTACATGTTAACAATGATATATAATATAATATTAACAATTGATATATAATATAATGAGATACTATTTTTTAATTGTGAATTTATTTATGTATTTTTTAGAAGTGACACGATATTTAAACATAAGAAAAATTGATGTATTTTCTAAGAAGAAAATTTTCGACAAAGACGAAAATTATAAAATAGATATATTTTATTTGATTAAATTGTGTGAAATTCTAAAAACTTGTGTAAATTGTATGACAAAAAATTGTAAAACTTTTAAACATTTCAATTATAATATTTTAGTTAATACTTATCGCTCAACGGCTCCCCTCGATATTTTGTGCAAGATCCGCCACTGCTTGTTACAAGAAAACTTTTGTCTTTAAAAAAGACAACTTTTAAAATTTAAAGCACTGAAATCACAATTTCCAAGATGATATTATTATATTTGGTTTTATATTGATTTAAAGTATTAAAATATTTTATTTTATTTCTTAACATGTGTTAATTGTTATTATTTGTTAATATTAAGTTATATTATTGAGTCTTTAAACTTTAATTTAATTGATAAATATAAATATTGTTAAGTTGGACGTAGATTTAAATATGTGAAGTCATAATTATGGTATAATTTACCATCTCTTTTAAGATAAATAAAAATTCATATTATTTTAAATTGAGTGAAATAAATTATTAGTCCTTATAAAAAAATTTCAACTTTTTACTCCCTAAAAACATTATTTTATTATTTATATAAAAAAATTGATATTTTTAATTTTTTTT
>JBBPBT010001034.1:911366-932807 GCA_037974875.1 Cicer bijugum
TTTATGCTAATTTTACTTGTTAGTAAAGAGATAAAAGACTTTTGAAGTGAACAATTTGTAATATTTCTAAAAACAATAGAAAAGTAAAAAAACTGTTTTTATTATCTTCAGAATTGTGTCTTCATTAACTAATATTTTATTTTATTTCTTTGACAATTATTTATTTTTAGAATCTCTCATCAAGATAAAATGAAGACAACTTAAAAAATAAAAATAAAAAATATTTTTATAAAGTTAACGGCTCCAACCTATATAGAATAAGTTATATTAATGTCAATTCTAGACTTGAAACAAACACCCTTAAGAGTTACTTAAGAGAGATGTTTGAGTAGAAACCATAACTCCTTCTTAATTAAAGGTATGACAATAGAAAATGCATAGGTTCGTCGAAATCATTTTGTTACTTCTTTATTTCAGAAGAGGAAATTGGAACACCACATAAATGATGATGATTTTGCTAATAGTTATGAACTCATCACTAAAGAGAAATATAGTAGTGAAAATGTCAAAGATCAAAGAAGAAACTCATGTTCAACACTATCAAATAGAAAAAGGATTAGTTTACAAGAAACACAAGAATGTGGTGTCCTTGCTCAAACTGACAAAGCAGAATTTTGTACTATTAGTATGGAAGATTATTCTCACCTAGATGACACCAATGATTCAATTAAGGAGTCAAGCTATATTGTGAACCAAAGAAGCTTGAATATCCTTGCTAGAGATTTAATGCCTAGTAGTAGCTATTCTTCAACTACCAAGATATCAATCAAGGAGAAACAAAAAATGGAATTTGTGAAAATATTGGTCGACGAGTCTTTCATCGATAGTAAGACTTCACATTCGTTATACTCGAAAGAGGCAGACGAGAATCTCATTCATTCTTCCAAGACTTTTTTACCGGCTAGGAGTAACCATCTTCCAAGACCAGTTATTCCCGTTGGACCTCGGTTTCAAGCCGAAGTTCCTAAATGGGAGGACACAACCAACTTAAAACAATATAATAGTGATGATTGTTTGAAGTGGTTGGGCACCCAAATTTGGCCAATGCCTAATGTATCTAAAACAAATGCAAAAGGTATTGGGAAAGGTAGACATGACTCGTGCTCATGTCACAATCCTAAATCAGTTGATTGTGTTCAAAAACATGTTAGTGAAGCTAGGGAAAGCTTAAAATTGGTGATTGGTACTGCTTTCTCTAGTTGGAAGTTTGATGACATGGGAGAAGATGCTTCAAAATCATGGACAACGAAAGAGCAGAAGGAATTTGAATCTCTAGTAAAATCAAATCCTATATCAAGTGACATAAAATTTTGGAAGCCCAAGATGAAGTACTTTCCATCAAAATCAATGAAGTGCATGATAAACTACTATTATAATGTATACATCCCTAGATGTATGGGCTTAGTGACAAGATCTCCATTTGGTGCATTTGATCGTGAACCAAATCAATAACATGTTCATACAAAGGTATGGCTATGATTCCAATTTGCAAAATTTTAAAATTGGGTTCTGCAAATCATATTACCTGTGCTTACCCAACATGTTACAATTTGCAATATTGAGCACTTAAAAAGAGAGTTTGATATCTAGCTCATGCATCTAGAAAGTTATTGGCCGTTGTGCTCAATTCCCATGGGAATAAATAGTTCCCACAATCTAACATGAGATTATGAAAGTGAGGGTTCATGTGTAGATTTTATTCTTGAGAATAGTTAATTTTTGAGAATAATTTTTACAAACTTGTACGAATCATGGGGAAGTTATCATTCAGACCCACTTTTGTTGGAATATTTGTGATATCCTCGAAACAAACACACTAGAGTCCGTTTGATGGATATATAAGAGATATGATAAAAATAAGTTATTATATTATATCTAAATCTGGTGTTTGATGAATCAACATGATATGATAAATTAATCTAGAACTCTATTTTATCTCTATAGTTAAAATTTCTATTTTGAATGAGTTTCATTAGAAACTGATAGGATAGGATATGAACATTACTTTGTTCAATTACTCTTATAAATATAATTTAAAATATAAAATAAAAATATAATAAAATATAAATATAAAAATAATTTATAAAATATAATCTAAAATATAAAAATATAAATCTAATCACATATAAAAATAATTAATAGAATATGAATGTAGTAACAATATGTTAGATACAGACCTTAACGATGCGTTTGATGGACATGATAGAATAGCGACAATATAGGATAAAGAGCAAGATAGAGACTACTTAAGACAAATACAAGATAAAAAGTTATCGTGTCATGTGTTTGATACACGTGATAATAAACTTGATAAGATTTGTTTGTCATATCTAGTGTTTGATACACGATAGATAACTAAATGATATGATATATATTGTGATAAATTGATAAATTTGTCCTTGTAATCTATTTTATTTTATTTTATTTTATTTCTTTCAAAGTAACATTCATATATATATTTTTTTATAAATAAACCAAAAATGCTAAAAAAAATGTAAATTATTTATGAATAGGGATGACAATTAGACCCAGATCCAATGGGCACTCGCAAAAAAATCCCATAATGGGTAGGATAAAAATCTGCATAATGGGTATGAAAATGAGGAGGAGTAATTACCCGCAAAATTAAACGGCTATGGGTGCGGGTACGAGTACTATAGTACCCACTCCGCACCCGCACTTATATAAATATATTATTTATTTATTTATTATATTAGTGTTTAGTTTAATTAATTATTTTCTTTTATGTTTTAATATCTATTAATATCATTAGACCACTACAATATTAATAATTGAAAGATAAATGTTTGCAAACTTTTTAAGAATTTGATTATGATGAATATGTAAATAATTATGACTTTATAACTAAGAATCATGTCTTATTAATTGCGACTTTATAAATATACTTGCAATTTCCTATCAATTGTTTTTATAAATCTCGAATAATATTGTCGTAGCACTTGCAACTTTATAAAGTATTATTATGAATATTAGAATGTGTATTGTAATGAGTGTTCATTTGAAATATTTTGAGTTAGAAAATATTTTGGTTTATAATACTTTATGATTTAATTTAAAATATTTGAATAATTTTTAAATTTAATCACAACAATATCATTAAATTTTTTTTATCTATTTTAGTTAAAGCGTGGGTAATGGGTATAAATATGGACATTTAGGTACCCAGAGGGTAAGGGTATGAGTATTACAATCGATACTCAAGAGGATACGAATACGTGTATGGATATTTTTTTAAACTGCAGATATGGGGACTGATACTATAATACCCTACCCATTGTCATCCCTATTTATTAAGTAATTTTATATACCTGGAAAAATTGTTTATGCTACTAATATCCAGATAGGGAACAACCGTAACATCAACAATCATAAAATCAATTTAACATCAACAACATAAAACAATAATAAAATAAGAGGAATAATAAATTCAAAGGAAATCAATCCAACATCAATAATAGAAAATAAAAAAAAATCAAATGAAATCAAAAAATTATTCTGTAAACGCAATAAGAAAATTAGGGAAAATATGAAAAAGAGGCGAAAACGGTAGTGCGGTGGTAGAGGCGACGGTGGGAAGAAAGAGTGCGACGATGGAAAGGAAAAGGGGAGCGACAATGGAGAGGGGGTGGGATAGGAGAGTGATAGTGGAGAGAGGGAGGGAGAGGAGAGCGACAATGGAAAGGAAGAAAAAAGCTACAATGGAGAGGGGGAGAGAGAGGAAATCAACGGTGGAGAGGAGAGCGAAAATGGATAGGGGGAGGGAGATAAGAGCGTGGCGGTGGAGAAGGAGAGGTAGAGGAACAAACACACCTGAGGGTGGAGAGGGAGAAAGACTTGATTGGATAAGAGAAAGAGAAAAAATGAGAAAATATTTCCTAACTTTATCCAAAAGATTAGTTAAACCTAACTTAAACTAAAGATTAGAAAATAAGGTTCAAGTAGGATATGATTAAAAGATTTGATTACTGTTTCGTATCAGATTGGTGCATCAAACAAATGATTAAATTATGATATGATAAGTGTATCATATACTATCTATTTATCCTGACCATAAAACAAACTCTGAAGATCAACTTATTTGAACTTATCTATAATTTTAACATTTATAAGATTGTTTAAAAAAGTTTATAAAACTAACTTATAATATGTTTAGAAGCTTTCTATGGTAGTTTATGAAAATAATTTATTACGTATATGAAAATATATTTTATTTTATCTTCTTTTATTGTTAAGAGTTTCACATTGGATAAGATAAAGTATGATAAAATGTTTATAAGTGGTGGATAGTTTTCACTATACAAATCGGTTATGTGGAACTTGTGTAGGATTCAACCCAAATTTTAAGATGGTATCAAAGCTTATTTAAGATCCATTAGGACACTTGTTATTAGGTTATCTCTATTGGACCAGTCGAGTTACACCCTGATGTTCAGTCCTTGGTGTGAGTTGTTAAGAGTTTGGACGTGATAAGACTTAATAAAATGTTTATAAATTGTGGATAGTTCTTACTCTATAAGTTGATTTTGTGAGATTGTGTTAGACTCAACCCAACTTATAAGAATTATAAAAATAGTACAAACATGACGATATAATTGATATGGTTTTTAGTACCCTATAGTTTTTTGAGGATCTAGGGTGAAGGAAGAGAAAGTGAAGGAAGAGATGGAGAAGGAAAAGTAGTTCTCTCCGCCTTCATGGTGGTTTTTGTCTTCATTGGACCAAAATCTCAAATGAACTGAACAAATACATTAAAGGCGACCTTTGGATAGTTTTGGAGGGTTTTAAACAATTTTTAAATCATTCTCATCTCTTTTCAATACTAATATATAAAAAATATATTTAAATATACTTTTGTATTTCTTATTTTAACTAAAATGGATTTTTAACCTCTCAGATGTATAAGTTTCAAAAAAAGTTCTTATAACCTATTTTGATGCTTTTTTCTTTATATATCATTTTTATTAGTGATATAAAATTATATTTGATACTTTAACATCGTTAATTTGGACCACAAAAGAGGACTAAAAATCCTACCTTTTTTTCTTGATCAAATGTGAATCTATTTTTTTTTTTAAATTCATTGTTTTTAGTTTGAATCCTCAATGTATATACATCATTAAATTTAATTTCACATCATCAATGAATATGTCATGCTATAAAAATAAGCTTCAAACTAGATTTTGGAAAAAATCCTGAAACTTGTGTCATCTAGGGTTAAAATCTCGTATTGAGAAATGGGGTGACAAAAATTTTGTTTCCCTTAAAAATTAAGGGGTAAAAAATGCATTTAAGTTTCAAAAAATTAGTCACAAGTATTCTTCTCTTATTATTTTGTTTAAAAACACTTGGTGAAAATTTTCTCTTAATTTCTAATTCAACAATGATATATAGATATTAGACACATGCAAACATTTCATTTTATCTCTCTTTCAATCACATTATTAATATATCTTATCACTTTTTTTTATTACCTATAAGGTTGAATTAGTGTATGGTTGTCTATTCATAGTTTTTCTTTCTAATTTAGAAAAGGAATTTGTTGTGGTCTGGGTATAATAATCAAGAAAAATGTTTGGTGAACACTCTATAAAGTGCATATGCCTTAAGAGAGAAAGAGATAGATATAAATGACTATATATATATAATAGATTAATAATATAATATAAAAATAAAATAAAGAATTAAATGAGTGTTTAAAAATTTAAAGTGAATACATATATCATTGTTAAGTAGTCAATACATGTTTTTTTTTTTTTTAATAAAAACATGTGCTATTTTTTACTAAGTGTTATTTTATCATATGCAATACATAACTTGACTAGGACTGACTAGGACTTAATTTAGTGTTAATCAAAAGAGAAATCACCCGTTCTTTTGGTGTTAACCAAATCATCAATTGAAATTGGGTATGTCATTTGTGGATCTTTCCAAAAATTGTATGCATAAAATATTTAATCATTACTATGTCTATTTTTGTGTGCTCAAATTTGTTCCTTTAATGTAGGTTAACTTATATTTTGCAATTTGTTCAGGTCGTGGTGTCGTGTTTCAAGAGTTGTCTAGCAAATAGGATGTTGTGATTTAAAATATCACAAGGGACAATACTCCTAGTAAAATAGAAAGCAAATGAAGAAATGAGACAAATAACATCTGATCCAAAAATTCATGAGATAAAGAGGAGAAGCAAAAGAGTAACAAACTCGTGGCCACACTCATTATATAAGACATGGCACCTACGATCCGATGCATGAAATGATTTCATTGCAATTCTCTCCTTTCTTCTTCTATCCTCCCTTTGTAGCATAAATGCATTCTCTCTTCCATTAGTACAACTTAGTGTTTCCCTTTCATTGTAATTCCTCCAAGTACCTTAGGTATAATATTGTTCCATTGAGAAAGTAACAAAAGAGTGGCATAATATGAAATGAATGTAAAAAATGTCTTTCATGAAGAAGTTTATATGGTCAATCCACAAGGTGTTTCTCATAATCAAAGGGACATGTGTAAGTTAAAAAAGACTCTCTATGGTCTTTGTAACACTCCGATTTTTAACAATGCGAGTGTATTTTTTTTTTCTTAAACAAAGAAAATACTTTTGGATAAATATTTAAGTCATAACACAACAACAAATAAGTCAACATAATTTACAAGCAGAGGAATAATTTTTGAAATACGAATCCAAAGTATTTACACATCAAAAGTGGTACATGGAATCCATCGAAAATAAAATGTCAAGCTGACAATATTGGTATAGGTACAGTCTTCCAAATTAAAATAAACACATCCGAAAAGAAAGACTTTTAGTCCCTATACGTCAACCTAATCTGATCATTCCACAAAATTATACATCCCGAGTGATCTTCACGCGTCCCGCAAGACTCTCTTAACACAGCTCCAGTCAACTGTGTCCAACTACATTCCCATTCACAGGGTACTAACCGGTGGGAAGATCTTGATTCTCATCTGAGGGCAAAGCCCAAATTTCCACAATAATTGTAAAGGATCACCAACCGAAATTAACAAATACCACATAACATTTTTATATTTTCAAATGCTCAAAAGAACCTTTCGTCTTAGCATACTCCTCGAAAGGGTTTTCATATATCCAAAAAAATGCATAAACAATGTTGACAAATGAAGTTTTAACAAACTACATTATCGTAGCCAAATACAACTGAGAAAATACAGGTTTTCAGTTTTAAAATGGCTCTGAATCAATCAACACTTTAAACATTAATATTATCAATTATGAACTCATAATTAACACCAAATTAATCTCTACAAATTCACAAATCAATCACACATCGAATATTCATTAAATCAATTATAAACACATAAATACATCAAAACTTAATCAACCCAACTTCACACCTCAAAGCAATTACGACAAATCACAACAACAACCGAATATGTATATACAATCATCAAAGTATAATAAACATGACTCGCATGCCAAGCACCCTAATGCAATGTGTATAGCCAAAATGCATGATTCCAGAATTCCAAACCAAAACTCTCCTCAAATGGCGTAAATCATAATTGTACAACCTACCAGTACTAATTAACAAGGTGCCACCTATCACGGGTCATCACGATTTACTAAAAAGCGTAAATCGTAAACGTACCGCCTATCACAGACCAGTACTGTTTACCGAGGTGTCACCTATCACAGGTCAACACAATTTACTAAAAACCGTAAACCGTACACGTACCGCCTATCACAGACCAATACTGTTTACCGAGGTGCCACCTATCACGGGTCAGCACAATTTACTAAAAAACGTAAATCATAAACGTACCGCCTATCACAGACCAGTATTGTTTACCAAGGTGTCACCTATCACGGGTCAACACGATTTACTAAAAATGTGTAGTCTATCACAGACCTACACGACGCGAAAATCCCCGCAAGGATAAGATGAACCAATAGATCACATGACATCATCTCGTGGCCCATCACAGTCACCACTATCACCATGGCCCCATCGCGGTTACCATGTACTATGAAATGCATGAGCATACTCTGACTCTTTTCACCACAATCATTAAGTAAATGTAGCTATTAAAATATTCCTCATTTTTAATACTCATTTAACACTAATGATTTTTCAAATACAATACAGAACATACTCAAACATATTTATTAACACCAATTTAAATATCCACAACCACACATAAATCACATCTCTAAATTCCATCCACACCTAAATTGAATTAAATTCATTTTCAACCACGTCATACATAAATTTCTTCTAAAAAATTCATAATATTAATTATGAACACATCAATTTCACCAAACATGAATCACCAAAATTTTCAAACACTAATCACCCATATTCAATCTCCAAAATTTTCAACCATAAATCACCACAACAACATTAATATATTAGAATTCTTCCCACCGCTACCTCGGTGCCAACGGTCCCGATTCCTTTTCGAGACTCAAGGAGCTAACTACATAAACATGAATATTTATAACAATTGGTTCACAATAAAACTAATCCACACACAACAAAATTCTTAAAATTAAATCTTTCTCACACACCAAACTTTTAAAATCAAATAATCTATATTATTTACTTAAAATAAATATTGTCCAAATTTCACATTCACATACTCGACTATTAAAGCACCGAAATATTTGGGTTAATAAAATACTATAAACTTTTTTTCTTTTTAAACTCATTCAAAGAGTAATTAAAAGAGTAACATTTTAAACTCTAACCATTTTTAATTTCAATCTGTCTTTTTGCTCAAACTCTTTAACTTTGTTAAAATTTGAACTTTTTCACAACTTTAACAACTCTAAATTTTTCGTAAAATTTCAACTTCAGTTCAAACTCATTTATTTGAAAATAACTCATTACGTAACTCAAACACCTCAAATGTAATTACCTCCAATTCACACCAAATTCAATCAATTCAATTTCACAACACACATATAGCATCTCAATTAAATTTCAACAATTTAAATCAAACTCACCCAATTTCAAGACTCCACATTTTTACACATAAACCACCAAATTTTATCAATTTATTTTATACAAAATCCACAAATAAATCACATCTCAAAAATTCATAATAATAATTAAGAACATATAAATCACACCAAACTTGAATCACCATAAACCACACCTCAAATTTAAATTCCACTAAATTACTCACAATCACATTAAATTAATTTTTCACAAAATCACACCTCAAATACAGCAAATTTCTTTTTCAAAAAAATCACAAATAATGTCCTAAATGCAAACTAAAAGTTTGGAAGGAGCCCTTACCTCCGTTGTAGTTTTAACAACCGATTACGGCGGAACGATTAATCCCGATAAAATTTAAGTTCGTGACGTCGCTTCGAAAACTAACTCACTAGCACCGTAGCGTGGCAATGAGCAACTTTCTCTTCTGTTATTTCTTGAAAGGGTGCTTAGATCTAGAAGAAAAATGATAATTTGTATTTGTTGGATTTTGAAATCACCAACATAAAATGGAAACAGAGAGAGAAAGAAAGAAATAGGGAGCGCTGGAAAGGAGAATGTGTTTTTAAGCTTTCTGTTTTCTTTCATCCTTTCTTTCACATATATATATATATATATATATAATATATTAAAATAATAATTATAATAATATATTATAATTAAAACCAACTAATAAATATCTAGCTTTATAGATATTTTTAAAAACAAAACATCCTTATACATCACTTCTCAAATTACTTTTTCAAAGCCGCAACTCAATTGTCAAATGAGTTTCTCAACAATAAGTGACGTTTTTTTTAAAAAAACTGTCAGATATTAAATTTTTCGTGACATAATTAAATTATTCTCCGACAAATAATCTTAATTAGGTCTCAAAATATATATATATATATATATATATAAATATTAAACATATTATTAACTCTAATAAAATATATTTTTGATATTTAATTCCCAAAATAAAATTCACTTGGACTAAATGCCTAAGCAATTTAAGGCAAAAATTTCTAAAATTGCATAAATTAGAATTTAGAAAATTTAAGGTCTTACAGTCTTAAACAAGTTTTTCGAGTTTGGTTTGAGAAATTCTTGATTGTGATCACATCTCTTGGTTTCTTCTTTAGTGAATATGATTCTACATTGTTTATCAGGTCTATCACTTATAGTCGCATTGTACTTTCCTTGTAAGTTAATGGTACTGGTGATGATGCTAATGGAATCACTAAGTTGAAATTAAAATTAGCTAAATAGTTTGAGATGAAGGACTTAAACACTATTCTCTATTTGTTGGGATTGAAGTTGTTTACTCTTCTAGAGGCTACCTTCACTCTGAATCTAAGTACATTGTCAACATTCTTGAACTGACTCATCTTTCTGATACTAGACCAACATATACTCATCTTGAGTTGAATGTGAAGTATGATCTCTCTAATGGTATTTCTTTACCAGATTGCACTTTGTACCTTATTTTGATTGAAAATCTAGTGTATCTTATGATTACCAAACTTGATATTGCTAATGCCAATATTTCTAGTCAATTTGTTATCTCTCCCACTATAGTACATTGAACAATTGTTCTTCATATTCTTTGTTATCTTTTAGTAACTCAATTTAAGAGTCTTATCTTTTCATCGTCGTCCTCATTTAAGTTACATGTTTATTCTGATGTTGATTGAGCTCGTTACCCCCACATATCATAAGGTCACCACATGGTTTTGTATCTTTCTTGAATACTCTCTTATTTCTTGGAAGAGTACGAAACAATGCATTATCTCTCATTCTTCTACAGACATTAGCTTTTGTCTGATAGGGATATGTTTCATTCTAAGCCAACTCCAATGCATTGTGATAACAAGAATGCTATTCAAATTATTTATAACTCGGTCTTTCATGAACACACCAAACACATTGAGATTGATTGTCATCTTACTTGTCATCATTTTCAATATGGAACCATTACTCTACCGTTTATCTTCTTCACCTTATAAATTGTTGGTTTGTTCACAAAGATACACTCCATTATACGTTTTCTTTTTTTGGTTGAAAAACTTTCGACGCTCCTTGTTAATGTACCGTGAGTTTGAGGGGAGATGTTAGATTGTAACACTTGCAAACATAAACTTTGTCATATTGTTTATGAAACTCTAGAGAAAGGTCGGGGTCAACCCGTTGGTAAGGTCACTAAAACAACCGCTTTATAGCTCAACGAAAAATAATTATTTTATCAAAAGTTTTCAAAAAAAAAATTATTTAATAAAAAGTCTAAGATTTTAATATTTTTAAAATTAAAATATACAAATTTTTTTTAAATTTAATATTGACTCAACAATATTAAATCAATTGAAAAAATAAATATTACATGACATCACTAAATTAATATAATTGATCTCATGTTAAAATTTATAAAATTCATATTACACCTTATAATAAAATTCTCTTTTGGACTATATATTTGTTGGGTCGGCCTTGTTAGGAGTACATAAAAATGAATGTATATCAATATTAAAATATGAGACTTTTTATTAAGTAATTTGTCTTTTATACCTTTTAATAAAGTAAATTTTTTATATTTCATGGAGGTTTAAAACAATTGCTTTAGTGGCTTTTTAATAACTTACAAATTTTATCAATTTTATTTCATTCTTCAAGTGAAAGGGCATGATCATAATGAAGCTCTTTTTCTTTGTAGGTTGCAAAGGCAATCTTAAATTTTAAAGTAGCTGACAACATATTAAATGTTGAATTTCATCTTATTGGACAATCAATGACGAGTTTTTTCTTTTTTTTTTAACCGTTTCTGCTCAACCACATCACAAAATGTCTTTAGTCTTACATTGTTGTGGTTAACATATTTGACACTTTCACAAATATTGAAAATGATATCATTAATTTTACTAAGGTCGTCTTGCACTAACAAATTCAATATGTGTGCACAACATCAAACATGAAAGAAAAAGCGACCAAGGATTAACTTACTACTTAGAGATAAATTCTCTTTGAGACATCTTAAATATGAACCATTGTAAGAAACATTATCAACAAATACTGATTTTTATTTTATTTTTTTTTCAATCCTACAAGTTTTCAAACATTTATATATAGCATCAGCTGCATCAATACCACACCTTGGAGGAGGTACTTTCACAAAACTCAACTCTCTGTTGAAGATTCCATCCTACATCAATAAAATGTTTCAGCAGTCGTCTACATCTACTTTTGATTGCAACCTCTAATGTGTCTTTTTAAATTACTAGTGCTAGCTCCTGGTCCTCCAGTCGATAGTTTTGTTTTACAATATCTGCAAACAGTTTTCTTCACACCTTTCGAGATTTCAACCTCATCAAAATCTTTTCAAACAATGAAGGAATTTAAATTTGCTATAGCACAAATGTGTTGTAAAAAATATAAAGTTTAAGTTTTTCGAATTATTTTTGTATTCTAAAAAATTCAAATTTTAAATTTTTCAGAGCACAAAAAAACCTAAAATAAGTTTTCCGGATTAGAGTTAGTTTAGGTTATAATTAATAATTTTTTTTTTATTTTATCAATATAATTTTATTTGTATTTTTTTTTCTTCCATGTTTAATATCAATATTTTACATTTTCTATTATGGTATCAGAGCGGTAATTATTTTACTACTCTCTTTCTCAGAGTTTTCTTAAGAAAGCTTTTATTAAAAGTTAATTGATTTATCTTTCTTTTTTCATTTGATTCTTGAATTATTTCTTCATCTTATTTATTTTTTTCTACATTCAAAACTAATTATTTCTTATTCTTTATTTTCTTCTTTTTCCCTTTGAAATTATAAGTTAGAACTATCTCACCATAGACATTAAGCACAACACATTTTCCAACAAAATTTTACCAAAAGTCACGACTTCTTCAATGATTTAATATCATTCTTATTTTAACATCAACAACTTTCTTTAAGTATGAAAAAGATGGAGTCAAATTATTATTCAAAGCATTTGTCGAAGATTTTTCAAAAATACTAACAATATTTAGTGATAAAATTCTTAGCTTTTAGCCAAATTGATATTAAAAAATGCAAGCAAAAATATCTGCATAGAATTCTAGCCCATAAATTTTCGCATTTAAAAAAATTGTTAGTCCTTGTATTTTATTTTTCTTGAATTGTAAAATTCATCACAAATTGAAAATATTAAACTGTATTCCAACTTGCAGGGACTATTAGAGTTAGTTAATGTTAATTGAAAATTAGTTAGATTAGTTGCAAGTAAGTTAGATTAGTTGCAAGTTGGTTTGTAGTAGTTGTTTTGAAATCTATTTATAAATAACATTTCACATTTATTGTAACTAACAATTTTCTTTATTTTATCAATATAATTTTATTTATACTTTTTTGTTTTCCTTGTTTAATATTAATATTTTACATATTCTATTAGCTATACAATAGTTTAACAAGGTGTGATTTGAAAACAAAATTACCATACTGAGAAGCTGTGGTAAAGTTTTCCGGTTTTCAATTTTTTTTATTTATAAAATATGGTAATGGACTCTTGAAATATTTGAAATTGGGTTTTCTAGAATACGGTAAGTTTTTGTGTTATAGAAAATTCATTTTTAGTTTCGAATTTTTCAAAACACATTTATGTTTCGAAAAATTTAAATCGATTTTTTTGTACACACTTTAATAATGTGTATTTTTGAAGAAAAAAAATTAGTCTCAACAAACTTTCATAAATTTTTCTAATTTCCATTAATATATGAAATTTTCTAATTTCCATTAATATGGGACATGGGCATAATGTGTGGAAAGATGCTCTTTCGCCCAAAGAATGTTGTGATTTTACTAGATTTCAAATTTCGATAGTATAAATCTCCAATCTGATAGTGAAAAATGAGATTAATGATGTGTATTAGAAGCTCTAATATGATAATTTTTATTTTTGCATATTTAAATAAACATTAAAAGTAGACGAGAATCGCCTAAAATATGAATTATGAGGTAAAATTTATGGTTGTTGTTCAACGACTTCCATATTTATTCACTTGCCTCCAAATAAACTTTAGAAAAATTAAGATTCCATAGAGTAAAATACATTATCTAAAAGTAAGATCCAACTCTAATTTTACTCTCACATATTCTCTTTTATTTTCTATTGATTGATTCCTCATTTTTTTTCACTAAAAAGGGGGTGATGATGACAAAGTTTTGGTAAGAAATCACTCATATTAATTGTTTCTCGTTTTCTTTTATTTAAATAAGTGATTTTCACATGTATTTAGTTTTTCTTTCGTTTTTTTTTTGTTTTTGAATCTTTGTGTGGTGCTGTTGTGTTTGTTCGTCGTTTTGGTGCGACATTTTATTTTTCCGTCTTGTTGCTTGTTCTTTGATTTAGATTGATAGATCAACTTCGATCAAATGTAAATTCAATCAATGGTTTTGACGTTAATAACATTACAATTTGAAGACATGAATACTCTAAATACTTCAATATTTTTTAGACTTTATTATATTTGTAGATATTTTACTATTTTATGTTCGATGATGTGAATTCATCCACAATTTCATCCTAATTCATTTTAGTAATTACAATTGTAATATTCGATTATAATTTCTATCAAATTGATTGAATTAATATCATTTTTAATTAAAAAAAATAAAAGTAAGATCCAACTAAAAACATAAACATAGAGACTAAACAATCACCAAATTTATGTGGATTTGTTCATTATTGGGCTTATCATGTAGGCCCATTAAATTCAATATAAAAACTACAATTTCTTTGGCAAAACTCATTTCTTCTTTTGTTGAATGAGCCATCGCTACCTCCCTCCCCTAGGTTTTCCCCCTCCTGTCATGCGTGCATTTTGATATGCGGTGAGTCATCTTCTTTCTTTATTGCAAGACTTTTATGCTTATTTTCTTATTTCCTGCGTTTTCTTCTTTGTCTATTGTTGGGTTTTCTTTTTCTTCCTTATGTATTGAAGAATCTAAAAGTGTAAAAATACCTAATTGAAATGTTAGTCTCCAATACTATATTTTGAGATGTGATCTTGCTATTTCAATAATTTTTTGTTCAGATCTAGTTTTTAACTTTTTAGGGTGTTTGTTTCAAGTGGATAAATTATATTGCCAGGAATATATGGGTAGGAAGTGAATATTCCCATGTTTGTTACAAGTTTGGGTCAAAATTATTCTCAGCTATAAAGATTTTTGGAATAAGATAGCTTCCAATACTCCATGAAATTATTCTAAGTAGAAAAGTAGATTATCATGGATGTGGGAATAATTTTGGTGTAACTACCCATAAACCTCCCTCTTACAACAATTCCTAGACATGTTACAAATATTAACCAAGCATTTTTTAAAAATTATCTAGGAAAATATTTCTTATTCTTATATTCTTTGAAAGGTTATTCCTAAGAATAAATTTAGAAAACTTAAAACAAACACCCTTGAAGTTACTATCTTACTTTCCATTTAGAAAGAGTTATCTCATTCTTTTAATTTATTCGAAGTTTTCACTAATTAAATTGATTAACTTGTTTTTGAATTTTTTTCTACTCAAGAATTATCAAAACTTTTCAAGAACCAAATTGAATCCAATGGTTCGACATGTGTTGAATGGTGAACCACTATTTCTAAGTTTCAATTATTTGAGTGGTTGGATTGACAATGTAAAATAGTTTTATGAGGAATTTTGCACAATATTTAAAACTATGAACTAACAATAATTACCTTTACATTCAATAAGTTATTATTTAGATATTTATGTAAAAATTGAGAAATAATATTGACGTATCTATAAAGTGAAATATGATTGTGTAAAACTCTTTGTCTGTACATATACGGTCTTTTTGGTTCGATGAAGGGGAGAAGAGAGGAGAGAGATTTTAACAAGAGATTTTAAATGGTTTATAAGTTATTTTGGTCTTCTTCCCTCTTCATTCCCCTCCAATTTTCCCAAAAATGGTGGGGGAACACAATAAGGTTTAAGAGATTATGCACCATTCTTCCCCCTCCCTTCCAAATAATTGAACCAAACAACTTCAATTTTAAATAATCCACAACTCCTCTCCCTCTTATCCTCTCTAACCAAACACTCTCCGAAATTGAAGTCTCTAGCAATTTAATTTGTTTGCGTTGATAGTGTAAAATAATTTTATATGGATATCCATGTTTGTTATTAAAAAACTATATGTAGTTATTTTAAAAAACTATATGATGACACATCTATATAAAAACATTTTTGCTCCATTAGTGCATACAAACTAAGCTTTGTTTTTAGTGCTTGATTACTTTAAGAAAATTGTGCATCAACTTATTTTAGAACCTTATCATGTCATTCTTACCACATTCATTGGTCATAATTTCAAAGATTTAAAAGGGGTGAGTTTAGATTCAAGGATGGTTTTTCCATTCAAAGTCCCTAATTTCAAGTAAGTCATGTTACTTCTATTTTTATTTATAAGAATTTCTCTAATTTGACTACATCGGCATCAAATAAGGATTTGATTCATGTAAAGGATGTAATGTAGTAAGTAAAATGAGAAAAATCAAGGTTTTATATTTTCATCATCTGTAACTAGGGATGACAATATAATCTACACTCGCGGATACCCACCTAAACCCGTTTGATTTGGATGGGGAAAATTCCCTTTGATTGGGTGCTGGTGCGGATTTTCTCTGAAATTAAATTTCGGGGGAGGGGACGAGTTTGGGAGTGATGATATCCACCCCACACTTGCCCTCGAACCTGTCCCGCAAATAATATTATAGTGATTTTTGAATTTTCTATACATATACATATTTAATATACTTAATATTTTATTTAAATATTAAAAACTATAATCTTATCTCTATAAAAAATAATTTTTTATTTTATTATTATATAATAATAATTATTTTATTATATTAATTATAATAAATATGATTTTTAAATTTATAATTTTATATATATAAATGGGTGCGGGTGTGGGCTAGGAAACCCGAACTCCGTTGTGGCAGATAAACCCGAGCTTCGTTGTGGGCAGAGATGGAGACATAAATTTCACACCCGCTATGAAACGACTGCGGCTGCGGGTTTTCTCCAATTAATCAGGTGTGGGGGTGGAGGAGGCAAAATTTGTCCGACCTGCTCCGTTGCTATGCCTATCTGTAATTTATAATGCATGTACATATAATATTAACCATAATTTATTTATCAATAGTTCTTTTTTTCTTTCGAAAAGCGAATTGAATAATTAAAACGAGCACAAGGTGTGCATGACCCCATGATAATTAGTAGTGAGAGTAGTGGAACTGTAGAACTTAACCCCTAGATATCAGGTTCAACTACCGAAGAAGATAAAAACTCGTTAATTTACAATGGGGCAAGGAGCGCGGGAAGTCTGTAAATGAGGTTTTAGACTCCTTTTTTCTTTTTTATTCGCCATTCACATTAAGAATTTAGATATAAACAAATGATTTCTTATCGAGTTCAATGCAAAATATTAAAGTTGATGCATTGAACTAAGGAGTTAAATGATTGGAATTAAAACCTTGATGAAGGAGAAAATACTAACATAATAATTAATATATAACATTTCTATATAAAAAGTTGTGTGTGTCTTTCAAGGTGTCGCACATTGTTGTCCATTGATTTATTCATTTTTTTGTATTACCTTGGACATCTATTATTTTTAAATCAAGCCTATCTATCCCTTTTTAGTTTTTTAAATAATAGTTGGAAAAACCGCCTAAACTCACTTAATTAGACTTAGGTTGCAGATTTACTTGTGACATAGTTCTCTGTTTGCAGCCTCAGGATGTAGTATTATTTGGAGGCGTCTCTCACAATTTTCTTTTGTAAACGTGAATTTTTTGTAGTTTCAATGCTTGTGTATGCATTGCCTTGGGTGGAACAACTAGACATGAAAAATATGCTTTTGGGCTGTTTTGAAGATAAAGCTACGATGATATTGTCAAGAGACCAAACTTTCAAACCTTCTTATAAGAAATTATCACAACATAAACTTCAAAATCAAAAACACAATGTTCATGTGCTTTTGAATTCTAGTTCTAAAAATCCCAAGGTATGCATTCTTATTTAATTTTGAACTAAGGAGTTTATTAAACTTAATGACATAGATTTATACTTGGAGGAAATTGCACTTGAGAAATTTGAATTACACTTGTCTGCATGGCAACGGAGCGGGGGCGAGTTTTGTTTCTCATCCCCGCACCCGACTAGTTGGGTAAAACCTGCACCTATCTCTATTTGTTTTCGGGTGTAAAATTTAAGCCCCCATCTCCGTTCGTGACAAAGTTTGGGTTTTTCCGTCTGCACCCACACCCATTAATAAATATAAAATAATAAATTTAAAAGTCATATTAATTATAATTAATATAATAAATATTATGCAATAATAAAATTAAAAAAATATTAAAATCATATTTTCTATAGAGAGAAGATTATAATTTTTAAGATGTAAGAAATATAAAATATGTACATGTAAATAAAATTTAAAAATGACAATAATATTATTAGCGGGACAAGTGAGAAAATGACAATAATATTATGAGCGGGACAAGTGAGAGATGGATATCGACACCTCTAAATCCATCCATGTCCCGAGTATTAATTTTAGAGAAAACTCACATTTGCACCGACCAAAGTGGGATTTCTCCACCTACATTGGGATAGGTTTGAGTGGGTACTCATATGTGGATTTTGTTGTAGGCCACATTAAAAGTTAACATTAATTATATATAGGCCACATTAATTTTTTTAATAAAAGTTTTGTCTAGTCTTAAATAAAAAATAGTTACAAAATAATCAAAAGAAAATCAAGAGGCATTTTAGTAACTTTTTCATTTGTGGCTATTTATTTTATTTAACTATTATTCTAATAAATCCCATAAAACAATAAAAACACATTACAAATTTGTGGTCAACTTCTAGTTCATTTTTTTGTCTTGATAAAAGATAAATTGTAGATAATTCTGTAAGCTTTCGAATGAATTAAAGATTATTTCAATTGAATATCTAGAGCTCAACATATAGCCAAAACAAGACAAACAAATCATCTTCTATGAAAATGACATTTTCAATCAAAATTAATTTGGTTCTTTTAGTTCTATTATTGAATCAATTCGTCTTTTAAAGAGAGATCATCTTAAAATCTCATCACTTTTGCGATGGAGGTTTGGGTTGCTTCCATGAAGTGATCATGATAGTCTCAACGGAGACAAAGGTAGAAAGAAAAACCACCTGCTACCAAACCCCCTTTATGTGGGAAAAGATGTGTATTATAATTAGAGCTGTCAAAAAAAAGCCTTCAACTGTAAGGCCCTCTTAAATATTATTTTTATTAAGCCCCTAATATTAGGCCTCCTATCAAAATAATTTTTTTAAAGCCACGGGTTATTATCTCATAGAATAAGAGAGGTGGTTCAGGGGTCTTATAGGTAGGCATGGCAACGGGGCGGGGCAGGGGCATATTTCGCCTCCTCCACACCCGCACCCGACTAATCGGGAAAAACCCGCACCTGTCCCCGTTTTATAGCGAGTGTCAAATTTAAGCACTCATCCCCGCCCACACTCGCACCCACTAAAATATATAAAATTATAAATTTAAAAATTATATTTATTATTATTAAATAATAATAATAAAATATTTTATATAGAGATAAAATTTTAATTTTTAATATTTTAAAAAATATTAAATATATTAAATAAGTATTTATATATAAAATTAAAAAATTAGAATAATAATATTTGCGGGGCGGGTTCAGGTGCGGGGGCGGGGTGGATATTACTATCTCAAATCTGTCCCCGCCCTCGAATTTTAATGTCGGGGAAAATCTGTACCTGCACCCAATTAAAGTGGGTTTTCTCTGCCCAAATCAAGCGGGTTTGGATGGGTACCCACGAGTGCGGATTTTATTGCCATCCCTAGTTATAGGCCTCCAATATTTTGTTAATTTTGAGTTTTTTTAAAAAAAAAAATTCAAATTTATTTTATTAAAAAAATATCAAAAAAAATTAAAAACAAAATTTTAAATTTTTTTTCTCAAAAAATTTAAAAAATAATTCTCTAAAAAAATTGAACTTTTTTCTCGAATAAAAACAACTACAAATTTTTTATCGGAAATTATTTTATAGAAAAAAATCGAAAATTTTTGTAGCCAAAATTTTATAGGGTTTTTAGTGTGGAAATGTTGGTTTTTGTACCCTTCAATTAATCTTATACCCCCTCAAATTGTTAAAAATCCATATTTGTCCTTAAAAAATTTCATTTACTGAACAGTAAAAAAAAAGTTACTTCAAAATTTCACCCCTTTCACACTAAATTTTTGGTATCTAAAATTTTTCCATTAAAATTCGGTACACAAATATTCACTATCGGAAATTTTGTATTTCAAATTTCTGGTAGTACAATAATATTACCAGAAAATTTATGCCATAAAAATTTCTGGTAGTTACATACGAGAAATTAAAACTTTGGTAGTTATATTTTTTTGGAAATTTTAAATTTTTGAAGTAGTTATTCTATTAAATCGGAAATAAAAAAAATTTAGTATGTTATTGAATTTAATTTATAAAAAAATACATTACATTTAAAAAAAATACCATAAATGAAAAAAATACATTACATAACTACCATAGAAGCAGAAAGAAAATTAAAAATCATAACTATTATAGGGTAGAAGCATTCAAGAAATGCAATAGGGACTAAAAATTAAAGAAACATTTTGGAGTGTATGCTAAATTTCAACAAATGTTTGATTAATATTATAATAATCTCAAAAAGAACTCACAAGAAGTTACAAATTTCTTCTATTTATGAATCTTGAAGCTAGAAACTAAGAAAAACGGTAAGACTAATTGATGAAGACAATGTGCCTCCCATGTTGATGAATAGTGTCAACAACCCAAATTGACCAAAAACTTCACAAAACCTTTAAAAAAAAAAGTCACTTTTGAAGAATTAGGAGATTGAGACTTATTTTAGTAATTAACATCATCTCTTCAAGGTAGAAATCATGTCTTTTATATCATGTTGAGAAGCATGATAAGGTAAAAAAAGAAAGAAATAATTATGAGAAATATTGAAATTAAATTTGATAATATGAAGAATTATTATATAGTTAATTTAATTTGATATAGACATAATTGTTTCTGCGGTCTCTTAACTTAATTTCAGATAACACTTTAGTCTTTTATTTATTTTTTCTTGATTTGGCAATTTATTTATTTTTATTAAAAAATTCAAAAATATAAAGAATGAAAATATGAGTTTATTTGAAGATTTGAGTTATAAATTTGATAAAATTTACATTATATTGAAGATGATAATTAATTTTAAGAGTTTTGTTTGACAATTTTAATGAATTTTTATTAAAAATAATAACATCGTTAACATTTTAAAATATAAAAGATTAAATTGTTTATTTAAAATTAAATAAATGAACAAATTGGAAGAAAATAA
>JBBPBT010001034.1:936738-963880 GCA_037974875.1 Cicer bijugum
AAAAATTATTCAAAAATTTAAAAGTTGAAGTATATTTTATTTCAACAAAGATTAAAACTTGTAGATTACTTTTGTATGGAATAAAACATGTGATTTTTTTTATAAGGACTATAACCAAAATTTTAAAATTTTATAGGAATTAAAAACTTAATTAATTTTTTAATATATATTTCATGCATTTGTTTTTACATAAAGTTATTTATGTAATTTCATAAATTTTTAAATGAAACAATATCAAACTCTATTAGTGGAAAAACTATGAATAAATGACAAAAGTGACATGAAAAATGTATAAATAAAAGAGAGAATACTATTTTTGTTAAATTATTCTTGTTAAGTTATTGATACATTATCAATATTATAAGTGCATAATAAAAGATATTACATTGAAAATAATATACATAATATTAGTTAAATAATATAATTGGAAAAAAAAATGTATTAGAAATTGAAATGGTGAGTTGTTTTGGGATATTTTTTTTACAAATGGATCGATTATTTAAGGGCGATGGAGTATTTAGTGTGAGGAGACTAAAATGAGTTGAAATTAGACATCATTTTAAGGTGAAATGCCAAAAATGCATTTAGTGTAGGTAAACTATAAATAAATGATAAAAGTGATGTCTTTTATATAGTGTGGTTTAGACTAAAATTGGTTTGAAATTAAACATTATTTTTAAGGAAAAAACAACATCAACTAGAAGAAGATTCATATGTTTGTGTTTCCCTTTAACAACCCAAAAAAAATGAATATGTTGGAATTCAAATGTGAGTGGTTAGTCTAATATCAACTATGAATGAAAGAAATATTGCATATAAAAGAATAATGACTCATATATCTAACATGTTAATGTTTTTGATTGAGATGTGGTGTCAATGTCTCTTATAAATTATGTACGTGTAGTATATTATTGTTGCATTTCTCTAGACTCCTTAACAAATGGTATCATAGGCATGATTCGGCTTGGTGGGGAATAGGGAACCAGAAATCCTAATATGCATAAGTCTAATGATGTGGATGATTCATGTTTCAAAGGGATGTTGTTGGAATTCAAGTGTGGGTAATTAGTTTCACATGAACTAGAAATGGAGGAAATGTTTGATTACTCTTATAATTAAACTTTAATGTTTTTAGTTGAGATGTGGTGTCAAAGTCTCTTATAGAACCTGAATGTTTAACCTATTACTATTGTTGCACTCCTTCAAACTCCTTAATAGAATGAAATAAAAACAAAATCGTCTAAGAATCAAAACCAACAAAAGCTATAGCATTGCTACGATAATAGAAAGTTGAAGGAATTGATGGTTGTGTATGACCTCAGTTTTATAGTAAAAATGCAGAATAATGCCTATTCTACCAATATGCGCAGCAGTTTAATAAATTCTAAATTTACTAAACACAAGATTAAACAAGGTCCCTAATAATCAATCCTAATGAATATCAAACAATATGAATTATTGTATATATGGAGAAATGCATCAGAAACAATTATTATTCAAGATGTTGATTTTCATGCAATCATGTTAAGACAATTAATCATGCAAAGTCACTTAACACAGAATCTTTATCATGCATTCAATCAATATCAAAAACATAATAATTGCAGAAATTTAAACGAGATAAGGGAAAGAAAAGTGTACGCAGATTTTTATACTGGTTCAGCCGCCTCGTGACGGCCTACGTCCAGTCCTAAGATCAAACTTGATCTTAGCCTTTCCAATAGAACTTCTTAGAATCAGTTTACAGATTTTACACAGCGCCTCGCCTCAATCTTAAACTATTCTCCCTGTTCTATCTTTCTCTTCCTTGAATTCCCGAGTTTAAATCCCATAAACTCTACCAAGAATCCAGTCAAGTGTCTTCTTGTTGACAGCCCTCAACCCGGAAGAACACCACCAGTAATAACTGGATTTTCTCAAAGTAGTTTGGTTACAGAAATTGATTTACAGAAATTGAAACAGATCAATTTTACAAAGTTCTTGATATTCCTTCTTCTCAAAGCAATATTTCTCAATGCAGTCTTTTTCAATCCTTATTGATCACAAATGTAGATTGTTCATGGCTGAAAAAGATGTTCAAAGTAATATCAGTTGAGAAAGAGTTAGTGGTATATTGTGTATGTGTTCCAAAAAAAAAAATGATTCTGATTGTTAACACCTTATTGTTATGTTGTGAGAAGAAGAGAATGAAAGCAGTTTATATAGTTTCAGGAAAAACAACACATGAATCGATTTGGCCAATCCATTCATTTAAGTCATAAAGCATACTAATCGATTCATCAAATTGGTTTCGCGAATCTTATTTTTCTTGAATCTTGAAACTGCATAAACTAATCGATTATTTTAAATGAGTTCTTCAGACTTGGATGAATGTTCATATCTGAATCGATGTGCATAATCGACTTGGAGTGTTTTGTTCCAACAACGAGATCAAAACAATCGATGTACTCAATCGATTCAAATATTTACATAGTCCTTAAGTCATCTCTGTTTCTAAAACTTTTTGTACCAATCGCTTTAGTCAATCGATTTCACTGGTTCTAGGGACACAGTGATTTTCATAAATCGATTTGCCTAACCGATTTGACAAGTTACAGAGAGTTAGCTTAAATCAATGTAATCGATGTGTCTAATCGACTATGGACTTAAGTGTGAAGCACATTTCATCAGTTGGTTCATTCAATCGATTTACCAAGTCGATTGATGCCAAACTTATTTCAAAAGAAGTATATTAGTAGATTGTGCTAATCGGTTGTGTATGTTCCAGACCAAGATTATTTTGAAACTTATTTTAGTAAATCGATTTGCCTAACCGATTTATTAATTAATGGTTTGGCTCTGTGACATTCACAATCGATTGTGTCAATCGACTTCAACAATCCAAATATCCTTGTTATTGGAACAATCGATGTGCCACATCGATTAGGCCACAAATCAGCATGCCACTGACTTGCGCAATTATTTTCACTAAAATGACCAATCGATGTGTCTAATCGATTTTAGGCAATCAATTTAGACTTGTGATAAGAACAATCGATTTGCCAAATCGATTAGGCCTCAAATCAGCATGCCACTGACTTGCGCAATTATTTTCAATAAAATTGCCAATCGATTTGCCTAATCGATTGTTCGCTCACTAAATTCACATTTACATACAACCCTGTTACAAAATCAATTTTACTAATCGATTTGCTTATGAATCTTCAAGCTTTTGTTGATTTCTTGAGTTCCAAGCAATTTTCTCAAGTTTGTAGGGTTGAGTTGTTGTTCCTGAAATTTTTCTCAGTTCACAATGTCAGATTTATTTCATGAAGTATGTTTGTCAATAATATCAAAAACGAACATATGTCTAACAGGAATAATGGATGCTAAACAATTAGAAGAAGAAGAAGAAGCAACAACTACAACAAAACCACTCTTCATTACCACCATTACTTCTTCACCACTACTACTTCTACTTATCATCATCTTCCTATCGTCCTCATTTCCTTCGATTACTTCCGTTTTGGCTACCAATTCAAAATCCAAACCCCAAACATCCATCGTCTTATCCATAATGGCATTGAAACCCTAATTGGTCTCATTTTTGTATTCCCCATCATTACTCCATCGTCATTGGTCTCTACCCTCCTCACCACAACAACTTCTTTGAACTAAATCACTAGCGAAAAATTCACTATGGCTAGTCATGAGTCCAAATGGTGGCTCTTCTCCTCAAACAACACAACCAAAGCCCAATTTTTACTCAATTGTGTTTGAAAACTCTTGTTCAAACCAAAGTTAGAATTAAAATAGCATAACTAGTGTTCGGCGCAACGAAAAAGAGTTAGGTTGATATGGATTAAGGTTTTTAGTATTGGGGGAAACAAAGAAGAAATGTTTAATTGCAGTTTTAGTTCCTTTATTTTAGCTGAATCGCGAAAGTAGTCCCTCCATCTTGTTTCTCCCCAGTTTTAGTCCCCAAAACAGAATTTTGGTCCAAAATTTGATGAAATTTGATTTTTAAAGTCGGACTACACCATTTATGATCATAGATTTTAGATACAATTGTTGCAAATGAGATCTTGAGGCATGGTGTGAGTTAAATAAATGCAAAAAAAAAAAAAGAATTCATCAAGTTTTGGACCAAAATTCTATTTGGGGACCAAAATTGGGGGACTACTTTCGCGATTCAGCTAAAATAAGGGACCAAAACTGCAGTTGAGCCAAGAAGAAAAGTGGAGAATAAAAAGGGAAAGTCACATGCCCTCCACTGATTTTATATTTATTTATTTATTTTAGTTGACTAATGTTCACTCTAAACATGTGAGAAGGATGCTTGATCATAAAAAATGATCAATTCTGAATTGCCAAATCATAAAAAGGATAATAGTGTTGGGGGTCAAAATCACTCTAAATAAATTAGGAGGTCAATGTCACGCAATTGAAAAATTAAGAGACCCAAAGTGCAGTTCATAAATTTATTAGGACTTAATTGAGTATCTGATAGTTATTTTGATATGATTAATGTTGTATAGTTACATATTTGTCTAACTCGACATTATTTCATCACTTCTGATTTACATATCTCTATCATATTTCAGATGGTTAAACTTGTGTCAAACCAAACATTTCTTCCAAGTCATTGTTGTTTGACTTCTTCGTGAATCCTTAATGTTGTTAATTTTTTGGTAAAATATTCTCTAGTAATGAGTATGGAAAAGTAGAATTTACCCGTTCTCTTGATGTTAATCTAATAATCAATTGAAGTAGGATTTCTGGATCTTTCCATGAATTGTATGCAAAAATATTTTATTGAATCATTAGGATATCTATTTTTGTGCTCAAATTAGACCAAAGTTTGACATTGAATTTCTCTTCCAATTGCAAAAACTGAAAATTAACATTTAATCAATAAATTTTGCTAAAGAGTTAATACACACTTTAATGCTACTACTTGGAAGAACATGATCAACTCCGTCTTCAACTATGTTCCAAAGATCATATTGATTTGACATAAAATACATTTTGATCTAATCTTTCTAATAGTCATAGTTTAATCCTTTGAAACTGGTGGATGGTTTACACTGATTCTTCTGTTGTAGCCTTTGGTTGCCATGATGATGATGAATCTTTCTTTTGACACTGTTATGTGTTGACCTTAGAAACTTGGTTTTGTATCATCTGAAAGTAAGTGAAATAAACACAAGATAGAGGTTGCATTGTTGTTTAAACTAATTTTGCTTTTGGAAAAACTTGTTGCTAAAAATATTTTGTTGCTAAAAATATTTTGAATTATGTCGTAATCAACTCTTTGACTGATTATAAGATTTTTTAGGAATAATGTTAACAACTCTTAAGTGATTTCAACTAGTTAGTTATGTGTTTATGCATTAAATTAAATAAAAAATACACATGAAGATTTATCCTAATTTATTATCAACCTAATAGCTACGTTTAATCTCTTCTAACATTAGGAGGATTTTTCACATTAAACTACTAAATACACATGAGAGTATCTCTAGATGGTGACTCAATCTAAACTACTTAATGTCTTAACATTGACACCAAATGAACGTGTTAAAAAACCATTGCCTTCATTCTACAAGAAAATAACTATTACAAGCAGAAGCGTTTTGCTTCAAATTAATTTAAAAAACTCTAATTGATTTGTTATATTCACAACTGAAGATTTGATCTATTGAGGGTTTTTATAGTGAAGCTCTTTTGATATAAATTTCAATAGTGTGATGTTTTTTTCTATAATTGTTGATGTTGAACTTTAAATCTTTTTCGGCTTTTCATAGTCTATTCCGAGGCTATAAAGTTGTTGCTCACAATATCTTTGATTTTTCTGAGTGATTTGACATGACATTGTAGTTGGCAGGAAGTCATACACAAGTGTTGCGATATAGAATGATATCTAAATTGTCACTTCAAGTTTGAATTTTCCAATTTTAGACCTTTACCAACTCACCAACCACAATCTTAAACAATCCAAACAACTCTAGAAACAACATAACCAGACAAAACCACTCAACCACAAAATGAAATCACAAACTCTCAACCCCCAACACACAAGCACAAAACTACTAATACTTATACCAGAAACCGAACAACAAACAACCTCCACCCAAGTGCTTTTCAATTTTCAAATATTATCATTCATTATGGGGAAGCATTGGCAAAAATAAATGCAAAAAAAATAATGGATATTGCTCACTATAATTTTGAATACAACGATTTTACTAGCCTCTTAATTCAATTGTTACAACCAAAATAATGTCAAACCATCATACAAAATAAGGGACAATTAATAATAATTCGAACTTAAAATAAAAGGGTGTTGTCAACCCTCCAAATAAACACTTGAATAAATGCTCTTTTTCTATTTGGTCACACTTGAATCTTTCAATTTCTTAGTTCACTCTATGACGAGAAACAAAATCAATTTTGCCTTTAATCTCGACACCTACAATAACCTTAAGACAAAAATAGTTAGGTTAAAGCGACAAATGAAAATGGTGGTATGCAGAGGAGGAATGTAAATTGTGTCTTCAAGAGCTACTTGACAAACTTCTTATGATTTTAACAAATGACTTTCGAATCTTACATTCTCATTTTCACTATGCTAAATTTTTGTGTGCTCATATACACTTTTTTTTTTAATTCGAAAGCTCAAAAACGGCGTCCACGAATATTGTGTCAGTTCCGACAAGCTAGGTTTCGAAGGAAACAATTAATTCATCTAAGAAGACTCTTCTCCTTCCCTCACAATAGTACAAATAGTGGCATTCATTTACTATTATTCTATTTTGTTCTTATGGTTTCAATTTAAAGATACTTTGATTTTCTATTTATTTGGGCAGTTTGATTGCCAATTCTATTGTTGTGTATCGCCTAAGATTTCAATTTTCATTAGTGTCTCTTTGGAAAATATGTTTGCCAACTCCATGGTTATGTGTTGATTATTTCATTAAATGTGCACATATAGAGTGATTTAGCTTCTATGTTGCGTTGCATTATTCCTCTCTTAAGCTAGATTCAAGAAATAAGTTTCTTCCTACTCTTTATGTTAGTAATTTTTCTAAATTTATTGTGAAAAGAATGCATTTCATGGTCTTTTGTTATTTCCACCATTGGAATTGTTTTGCTTAGCAGCAACTAGCTCAACCTTATATTATTCGCATATGAAATGAACAACTGGGACATAATTTATTATTTACCTTGAAAAATCTATACTGTTTAGATTTTGGACTGTATATAATACCTTTAACGACCTTTTTTCCATCAGATTCCTATTTTAATTGAAAGAGCAAATTAAAGAAATCAAGATTTATGAGTAAAGGAATAGTTGGTAGTTTTTTTAAATGAGATAAATAGGTAGTGAAGTAACAACGTCACTATAAGGAAGAGGAGTTTGAATTATAATTGCCCCCATTTTAAAAATTCATGTTTAAAAATTAAAATTTTTAACTCAAGATTGATCTTGGTTACAAACGAAGAACGTTCTTTGTTAGTGGAAAAAACAATATTAATTGATCAATATAAAATTGATTGTAAGACAAATAATAAATAGAAATAGGGATATAGAGATATAGAGATCACACAAGCACATATCATAGTTCACCCTGAAGTAAAAATGTCGATTTACAAGAAAGGGGGGTTTGAATTGTAAATGTGCCTTTTAAAAATTCCTGTTAAAACTTAAGAAAATAACTCAAGAATGATCTTGGTTATGAAAACAGAAAACGGAGAACGTTCTTGGTTTGTGTTATAAAACAGATAACGTTCTTAGATTAGCAGAAAATCAGTTTCTATTTTATCTTAATTGATCAATGCAGTATAATAAAGAAAGAGATAGGAAAGAGAATACCAACAAATATTTAGTCTGGTTCACCCAACGTGGGTTACGTCCAGTCCTCACACTGTGAGATTTTCCACTAAGTGTTTAAAACGAAGAACCTTCTTAATCTTACAACACCTAGAATAGATCAACCTTGATCTATTTCCACTTCAATTACTTTCCACCCAGAAAGCAATAACAACACCTATCTAACCTTGATAGGAAGCAATCTTAAACAAACTATAAAGAAACTCTTATAGTTTGAGAATAGATTCTTTACAGAGTATCTAATAATAATTTCGCAGCTAATATATGAATGTGCAGCAGTGGCTGTTTTGCGAATTGCAGAAAATGATATTGCCTCTATTTTGCAGAATTTCAAGCTTAAGTATGATTGTATATTGTTGATTACTTAGCACTTGAATTTCTTGCTTTCATACTTGATTAAGGCCTTCTATTTATAGGCTGGAAATGCACAGGATAAGTACGAAAATAGCTGTTGGAGAGGCCATGCTTTTTCCTGGTTTTACGGCAGTACTTTGAATAAACACATCATGATATGACATAGCCTTTTTTACTTTTGGATTTAGCATTTAAAGTCGTGCTGTACTTTTCTGACATTGCCCTTGATGTTTCTTCATTGTTCTTGGATGATACATTCTCCATCTTGAGTCTTGAGTGCAGCTGGAGAAGATTAGGAACGAATTGCGGACTGAAACAGAGAGAATGCAAGGCTGCTGTTGATGTGCAGAAAAACGGAGAACGTTCTGGGTTTTTGAGTGAACGTTCTTGAGCTTAAATAATCATTCTGGAGCTCCCGTTTTGATCAACCTGGATTTCTTTTGTGATTTCCTTATCATATGTCATGATTGAGTGGGCTTTGTTGACTTTTGAATTTTTGGAATTCTTTAGGTCATCATGACTTTTGTCCATCTTTGGGTCCTTTTAATTTTGTGATCAAATAGCCTATTTGAGCTTGAATAAGTCCTACTTGTTCCTTGTCATGTACTGATTAGATATGAACAAATTTCCAAGACATATTCTTTGTTAACGAGGTAGATAAACTTTGAACAACATGTTGTGATGAACTTTTTTTAGGCTGGATCTCTTTCTCTGTTTTAGTGTTCTTGTTGTTGTTTTCTTTGCTTTGCTTGATTAAATTCACTCAAAAGCACAAGTTAAATTAACATAACATTTAGAATAATAATTAACATTCTTAATTAACTTTTTGTTTGTTTTCATCAAAATATTAAATTGAGATTTTGTCTCAACATACCCAACACGGGTTACATTTAGTCCTCACAAATGTGAAATTTTCCACTAAGTGCTCAAAGCAAGAACATTCTTGGTTTTCATATATCAATCTTGATCTATTACACAGTTCTTCCTTTCTAACTAGAAAAGACTTCTACAGGCTACCTTACACTATTTCAGAAAGGATTTTACAAGCTACCTTTTAAATCATAAAAATATTTTTACACACTACTCAATCTATGTTAAAAATATAGCCTTGAGTTACAAAGTTATGATTTTGAGAATGTTAGAATATGGGTATTGCTCAACTCTTGTTTGAAAAATAGATTTTATATATATTAGAACTTAGTAATCTCTGATTCTAATATCACTCTAAGAAATGAAATTGCATCTTGGAATGATTTTGAGAAGCTCGAGTATGATTGAATGAATGATGTTTTGCTTGGCACTTTGAGTTATGATTTGTTCTTCATCGTGAAGCTTTATTTATAAGCTTCAAGAGAGCTTATGACAGCTCATTTAACCATTGAAAGTAGGTCAGTTGCCATGAGTAAGTGAATGGATAAGATCATCCATAAAGCAAGATTATTCTTGGTGAAACCAGGAATGTTCATGTGATCCAAGAACGTCCTTCAAATTTGTCTGAGATGAACAGACTTATATTGTGATCTTGACAGTTGTCTAAAATGATTACAAGCTTTAAGTCACGTGTGCAGGTTTGTTTGAAGGTACAACAATATTGTCCTTTACAGCCTGTCAGTTTGTACTTGCATTTGCTTGACTTGGAGAATGATCTTGCTTTATGCATTTTATGAAGCAAAGTGTAGAGCCTTCGAATTTTGGAATGATTCTTGCTTAGATTGATCATTGTATATTTTGATGAAGATATAGAACGGATAACACTTCCTGAATCTAATCTTTTACATAAAAAATATGATCATTCTTGTTTATGGCAAATACGGAGAACGTTCTTCGTTTTCCAAAAATCTGTCAAGAGCGTTCTTCGTTTTACTGAATTTACTTTCTTGATTTTAATGAGATTTGCTTTGTAATGTTTGATACCTATCTTATTTTAACACACTTAAATACACATGTTAAATAGAAAAACACTTAGAATCATAATTAGAAGTGTAATTAACCTTTTGTTTAATTATCATCAAAACTTTAATTTGGGATTTTGTCTTAACAATCTCCCCATTTTTGATGATGACAAAACATGTTAATTCAGATTTTAATTTTGATTCTAATAATAATTCATAGAGCTTTTTAGTAAAAACTATCCCTCAATATGTGTTAATTAATCATCTGAACCAAATAATAATTTTTCATTGATATAACAATAAAGTTCTAGATCATTACAAGGTGGTTAAAAAAAATACATAAGTAGCCATACAAAAAGAACTTCTCATTCTTACTTAAAATCTAAATAACTTCTCCTTCTCTGTCATGGAAAAAAGGAATAGGAGAGCTAATCTAAAGCTAAATCAGAAAGATAGTGAATGTGAAGACCCCTTAGATGATTGAGACATGAGAGGCTCAAGTCTGAGCATGAGAGCAAGTTGGGTAGCCATGTCACTTCCTAACCATCAAGTCAGTAACATGTTTCCTCTTTTCATTTCCCCACAAAAAACCAGTTCATCCATATTTGGAATGGGTCAGTTTTTAATCTCACCAGACACTCATGGCCCATCCATACAATAACAAACATCTTTTTGATCCATTACCCCCTATGGCTACCTCTTTTGCTACTTTGCCATATATCTACACTCCCCATATTCCCTTAACCACGGTTGCTGCTACGACTTCTCAACCTTCCAGCCATCTCTATACACTTCCTCCCAAGGTTGAGTATCAAACTCTGACATCATGGCTGCACTTCAAACCATCAGGCACACCAGTTTCAATAGGATCAAGAAACCACTTTGTTATGCACCTGGCTGACCGAGCAACTTGCTCCCAAACTGGGTATGACTCATCCCCTATTCATCCTGCTCCCACTCCTCAACCAATTCTTAACCCTGCAAAGTCACCATCTTCTAAAGGATCTTCTCCATCGCTTTCTACTTAAGATCTTTTTCTCATTCCTTTTTGTGTGACAAATGGGGAGAATTAAGTTAGTTTTTATTCTGTTTGTAGAAGTCCTTTTTGTAGTCAGGAACTTATGAATATGCTGCTGCAAATCTGATATTTTGTATCTTTGAAATAAATTAATGAAAAACAACTTATGTTCAAATTATATGCATGATTTAATTTTCTGCCAAAATTACTTACTGCATCAATTAAGGGGGAGCTTTTAAGCTCATCAAAATTAAAATTAAAATTAAAATCAAAATCAAAATCAAAATTAACATGTTTGTCATGATCAAAGAGGAGGAGTTTGTTAAGACAAACTCTCAATTTAAGTTTTAATTGAAAATAAACAAAGGTTAATTAAGAACGTTATTTATGATTCTAAATATTATGTTAATTTAACATGTGCTTTTGAGTGGATTAATTCAAAGATAAGACTCAAGCAAAACAAAGAAATCAGATAAAAACTGAATAGATAAGGAGAACATTTTTGACAAAATATGTGAAATCATAGAATGTTCTCCAGGATCAAGACTAATCATCACAACCTCAACATCAATCAATCTCCATTAGTTCAAAGAAGATTATGCCTTTGGAATTTATGCTAATGTTATCAGTACTTGACAAGGATCAAGTAAGATCCATTCTAATCAAAGAAACCATTAGAATCACAAAGAGAAAAAGTCATGAATCAAGCAAGCTAAAGCAACTATGAACCTTCTCCAGCTTGATTGTCAATAGAGTTTCCAGATCGTTCAGCCTGTGATTTTAGCTTAATAGTGTAGGCTTCAGAATATTTCAGCTTTGGTTTAAAAGAGTTTCCAGATCGTTCAACCTATGATTTGGAACTTTCTCTGTTTAGAAGCCATCCTGGAGATTGTTCTCCGTTTTGCAGATTTTTCAAAACTGTTTTGTCAAGATGCTTCTCCTTTTTAACAGACTTTCTCTTTTTAATCTTTTCATCTCTTTTTCTAAAATAGCAAGCAAATTCCAGATGTCCAATTTTTTTACAATAAGAACATCTAGTCTTGCACTTTTCTTCCTTTCTTTCTGGGACAAAGAAATTTTCATATAGCTTGGTTTTCTGAGTTTGATTGAAACCAAGGCCAGCTTTGTCAAAGATTCCTATCTGAGATCCCATGATATTATGAAAGGTTTCAGTGTCTTTAATAAAATTTAATAAATCTATTTTGAGAAGTTCATTTTCACTTTTGAGTTGAACGTTCTCCGTTTGTAATGCAGAACGTTCTTGACACTCTTGTTTTTCAAAATTCTTTGTTTCTTTCAACTCTTGAATGATATTTTTTAACAAATTATTCTTAGCCAGACTTTCTTCTTTTTCTTTCTTTTCTTTATAAAATTGTTCTTTCAAGGAACTACAATTTTGAATGAGAAGATTTGAGTCATTTAATAAGTTATCAAATTCTTTGGTGGATTTCTGTTTGAGGGACATTCTGCTTTGTAATGTCCTAATTTGTTGCATCCAAAGCATGTAACTTGACTCTTGTCAACCTCTATTTTAGGACTTCTATTTTGAAATCCCTTCTTAATTTGATCCCTTCTTCTCATCATTCTTTGTATTCTTCTAGTGAGAAGCGCAATTTCATCAGCATCTTCCTGTTCATTTTCTTCTGGTTCTTCCTCTAGTTGTGCTGTGATTTTTTCTTGAGATGCTTTTAGTGCTATTGCCTTTCTCTTCTTGATCGGTTTGTCTTCTTGTAGCAGTACTTCATGTGCTCTTAGTGTTCCAATTGATTCTTCCAAAGGCAGTGATTCAAGGTTCTTGACTTGGCTTATAGTCGTTACCATTGGTCTCCAAATAATTGGAAGGCACCTCATGATCTTTCTTACTCTTTCTTGTACTGTGTAAGCTTTGCCAAGAGATCGCATTTCATTTACTATTGTAGTAAATCTTGAGTACATTTCATCAATGGTTTCTCTTTCTTGCATTTCGAACAGTTCAAATTTCCTTATACAAATGTCTATTCTTGTTTCCTTGACATGGCTCGTTCCTTCATGAGGAGTTTGTAATGTATCCGAAACTTCTTTTGCAGTGGTGCATTCATCTACCCTTTCACTTTCTTCCCTGCTTAAAGCACATGATAAGAATAATTGAGCTTTAGAATTTAAAAGTACCTTAGCTTTATCATCTGCTGTCCAGTCTGCTTCTCTTTTCAGGGCAGAGTTTGAGTCATTTTGATCAACTCTTGGTGTGAAATCTCCATCTGTAATGATGCGCCACATTCCTGTGTCTTGAGACTTTAAGAATAGCTGCATTTTGTTTTTCCAAAAGTAGTAGTCTAATCCATCAAAGAATGAAGGTTTGTTTGAGGATCTTCCTTCAACAATGTATTTTGCTTTCGACGTTTTTCTAGATCTTTTCTCTAACACTTGTTAGGTGTTTTTAAACTTTCTAGAGACCGAGCTATAATGTCAATTGAAGTAACAACGTCAATTTACAAGAAAGGGGGTTTGAATTGTAAATGCACATTTTAAAAATTCCTGTTAAAATTTAAGAAAAAAAATCAAGATTGATCTTGGTTATGAAAACAAAAAACGGAGAACGTTCTTGGTTTTAGTTGTAAAACGGAGAACGTTCCTTGATTAGCTTTATACAGAAAATCAGTTTATATGTTATCTTAGTTAATCAATTCAGTATGACAAATAAAGAGATAGGAAAGAGAATACCACACAAAGATTTATCTTCGTTCACCCAATGTGGGTTACGTCCAGTCCTCACGCTGTGAGATTTTCCACTAAGTGTTTAAAACAAAGAGCCTTCTTGATCTTACAACACCTAGTATAGATCAACCTTGATCTATTTCAACCTCTATTACTTTCCACCCATAAAGCAATAACAACACCTATCTAACTTTGATAGAATGTAATCTTAAACAAACTATAAAGAAACTCATATAGTTTGAGTTTTTACAATTGGATTGTTTTTGACATAATCTGATATTTCTCAACTCTTGTTTGAGAATAGATTCTTTACAAAGGATCTAATGATAATTTCACAATCTAATGTATGAATATATAGTAGCAGCTGTTTTGCAAAAGCAGAATGTATGATTCTCTGTTTTGCATAATTTCAAGTGTATGTGATTGATTTATGAATTTCTCAGCACTTGAATTTGTTGCCTTTGCTCTGGATATTGGCCTTCTATTTATAGGTTGTAGATGCACTGGATGGAAGTACAAAAGAGCTGTTAGAGAGGCTCTGCTTTTTGGCTTAAGGCAATATTTCAGAATAAATTTAATTCTACTTTGAAATAGCCTTTTTAACTTTTCTGGTTTAGCATTTAAAGCAGTTATGTCCTTTTCTGACACAGTCCTTGACGTTTCTTCATTGATCTTGGATGGTACATTCTCCGTCTTGAGCCTTGAGTGTATCTAGACAAGATTGGAGAAGAATTACAAACTGAAATAGAGCAGATTGCAGGGCTGCTATTGTTGTGCAGAAAACGGAGAACGATAAACGTTCTTGGTTTTTAGAATGAACTTTCTTGAGCTTAAATAATCATTCTGGAGTTCCCGTTTTAATTATTCTGGATTTCCTTTGCAATTGTCTTGTCATATGTCAAGATTGATTGAGCTTTCTTGACATTTGATTTTTTGGGGTTCTACAAGCTGTCATGACTTTTGTCCAACTTTGAGTCCTTTTATTTTTGAGATCAAATAGCCTTTTTGAGCGTGGATGAATCCTACTTGTTCCTTGCCATGTACTGATTAGATATGAACAAATTTCCTGAGCAGATTCTTTGTTAAGAATGTAGAAAATGTTTGATCAACATTCTGTGATGAACAATTCTTGAAGCTGGAGATCATTCTCTATTTTGATGCAGAATGATCTTGTTGTTGTTTTCTTTGCTTTGCTTGATTATTTTCTTAATTAAATTCACTCAAAAACACCAATTAAATTAATATAACATTTTAGAATCATGATTAACTTTCTTAATTAATCTTTTTTTGTTATCATCAAAACTTTAAATATAGAGTTTGTCTCAACACTTTTGACCATTATTAATTGATCTAATATGCGTATAAAAGGAAGGCCAATGCTCATGGAAATGACAGAAGTTCAAGTGCTAACAAGTCTCTTTAAAACCATTCACATTCATACTTGAAATTATTACTTTCTTAAGAAATAATCACGTCTAAATATATTTTAATACTTTGTTATTATTGTACTTAATTATTTGTAAATAATCGAATCTCAAATAAGAGTTAAGATATCTCATATTTCTATCAAAATAATCTCGTCATTATTGTAAAAATTCAAACAATAAGAGTTAAGTATAGTTTGAGTATTGTAAGAAATCTTATAAAGGTTGACAGGTAACCTGATTAAATCTCTTTCTGGGTGGAAAGAAATTAAGTTTGAAACAAATCAAGGTTAATGTGATTAGGTGCTGTAAAACCAAGAAGTTTTTTTGTTTTGAACATTTAGTTGAAAATCTCAACATTATGAGGACTGAACATAGCCCAAGTTGGGTGAACCAGGATACATCTGTGTGTGGTATTCTTTCTCTTATCCCCTTATTTGTTAACTATGATTAATCATTTAAGTTAAAATCATAAACTGAAATTTTGATTTTAAACTAACCAAAAACGTTCTCTGTTTTCTGGTAAAAACAAAAAACGTTCTCCGTTTTCTAGTAAAAACCAAGAACATACATCGTTTAAGAATCAAAACCAACAAAAGCTATAACACATGAAGAAGAAGAAGCAACAACTACAACAAAACCACTCTTCATTACCATCATTACTTATTCACGACCACTCCTTCTACTTCTCATTATAACAAACTAACTCTTCTTCTAAATTTCATCCCATGTATCTCATTTATAGCATCCATCTCATTTGCCATTCTTTTCCTCTCTATCTCCTTATCATCATCTTCCTATCTCCAAAAACTTCTCCATCATATCGTTCTCATTTCCTTTGATAACTTTTGTTTTGGCTACCAATTCAAAATCCCAACCTCAAACATCCATCGTCTTATCCATAATGGCATTGAAACCCTAATTGGTCTCATTTTTGTATTCCCCATCATTACTCCATTGTCATCAGTCTCTACCCTCCTCACCAGGACAACATCAACAACTTCTTTGAACCAATCATTAGTGACAAATTCACGATGGCAAGTCATGAGTCCAAATGGTGGCTTTTCTCCCATAAACAACACTGCCAAAGCCTAGTTTTTACTCAATCGTGTTTCAAAACTTTTGTTCAAACCAAATCAAGAAGCAAAATAACATAATTAATGTTCGGCGCAACGAAAAAGAGTTAGGTTGATAATGACTAAGGTTTTTAGTATTGGGGAAACAAAGAAAAAGAGTTAGGTTACCAGAGATTGTCATATAACTATTAAGTTATAATTTTATGTACTTAATTGAAATTTTTTGCTCTATAATAAAATTTTTGTTTTTATTTTATGTTTAATTTAAAAAAAAATTATTTCTTTTATTTTCTATTTTTATTTGTTGAGCTTGCTAATGTCGTGTGCTAGTGATTTGCCTCTTCTTTGTTTGAGATAACTATTTGATGTAAAACATGGAAGATTGTATTAATGATATTCTATTACAATTATGTCAAGAGTATGATACTTATCTTATATCTACTATATTACGCATAATTGAGGGTAAATCTTGATATATACATTTTTAAAAGATCACCCTTAGGTTAGTCCTCTTAGGTGTGACTTTTGTGGAGAAAGAGATAGGAATGGATTTTATTTTGATTACTATGTTTCACCACTAGAATATGAAGATCTATTGTCAAAGAAGCAAAAGAAGACGAGTGTTATGTGAAAAAAAACAATTGGGAACAAATTCCACCTCCCAAAATTCTATCTAAAGAATCATATGACAAATACTTCAACATTAAGGATGTTTTAGTTGAATTCATGAAGAATAATATGGTTTCAATTGAAATATTTGAAAGACAATGTGAGAGGTTATTTGAGCAAGTGGTTGAGTTTGATAAAATGGAGGAAAAGTTGAAGATTGAAGATGAATTCATTGTTGTGATAGAAGAAGATAAGCAAGAGAATTACACGAACGAGGAAAAGAAGAAAAAAAATTGAGGAAGTTCGAGATTCAATCTTTTCCTTATTTATCAATGTCCAATTGAAAAGAACATGGAATCAACATCATTTATTTCTCAAGTTCATGGAATTTCTACCAAACAAAACGAAGAAGAATGATGATGTATTCTTCTTGTCGTATATGACACCTTGACAATAGTTGAGGCATCAGGTTAATGACTTTAAAGAAGCGCTTTGTGGGAGGCAACCCATAGGTAGAGATAACTTTTATTTTTGCAATTTTAATTTTGTTATTTGAATTTGTTTCTTTTTAATTGTGTGTAAATGTGCAATATGATGAAGAATTTTTAACAACTTGAAGATGGTCTTAAGTTATTTGTTTGGGATTTTGACATTTAAATTCTATTCCTTTGCTCATATAACTGCTCAATTCATCAAGTTCACTCATTCATACATCATTGATTATTCTTTGGTTGTGGAAGTCTTGACATTCTTAAAAACAAAATTGTAGTAACATGTTTGGTATCATTTAGATAGTTCATACTCTATCTTATTATCCTAGTCGTGAGCTTTTGAGCCTAAACACTTAAATTTTTTGTTGAGTGATTAGCTAGACATGTGTTATCCCTTCAGAACTTACACAAATTCTAACTTGCATCACCTGTAATTTATGCATACACTGAGGTAATTTTATTTGGTCATTTGAGCCTTTCTAACTACCCTATGCAAATTATATCCTTTGTTGGCTCCTTTGAGTCTTGCCCTTTATTTTGGTTACTAGCCACATTACAAGGCAAAAACTTGACTTTAATTTACTCACCTTACTTGGAGTTAGGTATGAAAACTTTTGTCTCGTCTTGGTAAAATTCTAAGTTTGAGGTTGCTCATGGGATAACAACTTTTTAAGTTTGGGTGGTGATTCTCATAAATAAAAAAATAAATAAATAATCAAATGAAATAAGAAGAAAAAAATTGATTTATGTACTTTGATAAATAACATCTTATTGGTTCTTGTGATAATATTTGAGAATCTCCACAATGAAAAAAAAAAAGTGATAGAATAATTTGAAAATGTGTACCTAACTCCAAGTAGTAAAGCTTATTATTCCAAAATGTCCAACTCTTACGTATGCCCCATTACAACCTGAAAATCCTTCAAAAGTGTATGTGGTTGTTCCATTGTGATTGCTAACTAAATTTTTTTCAAGCATATGGTGTGTGATGCATGTTCTAGGATTTGAGTGATAAATTCATAACCCTTGTTAAACACTTAATAAATTCATGATGAATGTTCTGTAGTAGCTGAAATTTTGAGAATTGAGTTTGATTTGATTTGAGAAATTGAGTTTAAGTTTGTTTTTAACTATACCAAATCTAAAACTAATTGTTGTTGGGGGACGAGACACATATTAAGTTTGGGATTGTGATGACTCTTCATCGTATGCATATTTTTCATTGTTTTTAGTCTTATTTATCTCTAATCATTATTTAATTTAAGGAATTAATTGATAAAATTTGTTGATTTTAGTTCTTGGATTTAATGAAAAAAAAATTATATTCTTATTTCCTTGATTAAATAGAAATTTTTCGTAGTTTTGCGTTGTATCTTTGTTTTAGTGCACTGCTGAATTTTAATGAGAAATCAACATAACCTATGTGGAGTATTTCAACCATATCTAGAGTTGTAGATGTCCAATTGGACTCAAACCAAGTGCAAATGAAAACTAAAATCCATAGCTACAACTTTCATGAGAGCCACATTCGGACTCAAAAGGTGGACAAAAATGAAGTATATGTCAGACATAAGAGGCTTTGCGCTTAAAGTGCAAAAACCTGTGCTTATGGCACATTTCGGCACCACTAACTCTGTCAAATAGCGCTTGCTGCGCAAATTCCACACCTGAGGCGCTGACATGCAGCTGAATATATAAAAATGTGTTTTTTCATTTTTTTAGGGATCTTTTTTACTATGGGAAGTGGAGAGACATGTGCCATAGCAGAGAAACTCAGAGTCGGTTGTTCTTAACACAATTAGAGGAGTTTTTATCAAGAATCATTCATGGATCATTCTTGTAATTCTTCTTTAATCTCTATCTTTTGTATCTCTTTCATGATTAACTAGATCATATTTGTTAGGGATGAGTGAAACAATATGAACCCATATTTTTTTTGTTTGATTTATAGTTATATGAATGAGTTTATTGAATTATTTTTCTCATCAATGTGCCTAATGTTTTTTATTGCTTGATCAACATTAAAATGTTATAAGATTCGTATTTTGAAACAGAAGTGGACTTTATGAATGTTTGAGATAAGAAATTCATGATATTGTAATCTAGAGATAGATGTAGGTCATGAAACCAATTAAATTTGTTGTAAATGCAACAATTTAAAAAGAGAATTCTTGTACCGTAAAGCTTAATTCTAATATTAAATCTCCTAAGGAATTAAAGGTCATTTTGAAATTAAAGGTTTTATCACTTAGACATTATGACAAGCATAATAAAAAGAATTCAGTAATAATTCAATAAATGAATCTAGTAACTAGGATAAAATTAAAATCAATGTTGGATTCGAAGTGAAACTCATCATTGGCATTTTTCTTATTATAAAGGATCAATTTAATTACCTTCGTTAATTTTAAATACTATTTCAATCAATTCAAAAAAAAATTGTTTAATTTTAGTAATTAAATACAACTCGATAATAAAACGCACTTCATGAGTTCGACACTCGGTACTACCATTTTATTATTACTTGCACCAATTCAATGCACTTGCTGAAACACTATCATATAAACAGAGCAGCCGAACGCAACAACCACTTGATAAAACAACTGGTGAATAACTTGAACTTTAAACCCATATCATATACTAGTGATAATGGTGATGAGATTGGTAATCATGATACTGGTGATTTTGATGATGGGATTGGTGATAATGATGTTCGTTTTCATGATAATGATGAGTTAGATGGATAGTGATAAGTTTGTTATGACTAAATATATTATGTTTAAACTAAAACTTTATCTGTATTATTTTGAGTACCTGGAAATATTACTTAAATATATTATATTCTTTAGTTATATACGTTGATATGATTAATATTTTTAAATGATTTTGGTGTATGAACTTTTTAGATATTGAAAACAAATTAAAAAAATTACTTTTATTGTTCTTTTGGAAATTAAAGTAATGTGTTTAAAAAAATGGTAATATTTAGAGACATAATAGGTGACCAAATATTTAATAAAAATAACATGTTATGTCACAAATTTCATCTCTAAAACTAAACCCACTATTCCAAAATCCCCCTTGTCTTCAACATTCTCTCAGTTTTTAGCCTCTAAAAAATTAAAAAATCCTAAAAAATTTACACAGAAAAGTTCAACTAAACAACGTTCTTCGTCCAAACTCTCAACTGAAGAATGTTCTCCACTCAAAACTCAAGAATATTCTCCACTTGAAATTCAAGAACGTTCTCCAGTCAAAATTCCAAATCCAAAATCAACAAAAACCTCCAAAACAGCAACCACAACACCCTCCACCAAACCTTCTTCTTCCAAAATCCTTATTTCACCTTTGATTCCTTCAAATTGTAAAACATTGTATGCTTAAAAATGGTCTCAACGACCTATTGGCATTGGTCAGGTTTTTAGTTTTGAAAACCTACAAGTTGAAGCAATCTCCATTCAACATCATACTGATGCACTTGGATGGACTGATTTCCTTAAAATTTCTTAATGTTATTACCCTGAGGTCATTAAAGCATTTTACTACAAAGCTAAAGCATTTGCAGATAAATCCCTCACTGTCTCAACATTAAAAGGTATTGAGATATGTCTAGAACCTTTAATTCTACCTGAAATTCTTAAACTACCATTTGAAGGCCCAACAATTTTTGGAAAAGACTGGTACACAACCTTGAACATCACCAAAGAAGAAGTGTTTCAAGAACTGTTTATTGATGGGTCTATAAAAAATTCTCAGCTGACCTTAAACCAATTCCAAAAGTCTTCAACAGTATAAGTCAACACTACATCTTTTCTCATTGTGGCAGCCACAAATTTGTCTCTGATAATGATGCACTAGTCATTTATCATCTTTTTCATTGCAAGAAGTTGAATCTGCCTCACCTAATAATCCAACATATGATTGATGCAGTTCACAAGGATTATAAAAGAAACAACGTTCCATATGGTATGGTTTTCTTCAAAAAAACTTAGGCATTTTCAAATTCCCTTGTTGATTGAAATTTCAAACATTAAGATCTCAAAGTTCTCATCCAAAAACATCTCCCATACGAAACAAATTCTCACCATCCCATCCTCACCAAAATCTGCCTTCAATCCATCTACCAATAAATGCAAAAGGTCTGCACGCACCTCTGTCGACAACATTGAGCAGTGCTCACCTCAAGAACGTTATTCCCCTCCCCAACATGTTGAAGAACGTTCCCCATCCCCAACTGTTCCACAAAATTTGAATCCTATCATTGATCAAATCTTTCCTCCAGCATCTATTATTCCACCATTCAGCAATTCATCCTCTCAAGGTAATTTATGTCATCCACTTCAAATGCAGCACACCTCTATGATGTCACCAGCCTTTGTGTCTCCACAAGAAACATCTTCCTCCATATTTGGAATAAGCTAATATTTGGTTTTTCCAAATTCAGACATAGTTGGCTCATTTGTGTCTCATCAGTCTACTCCTACAAACTCTCTTCCTCCCATTAATATTTCATTTTCCACCTTATCTATATTTTGTACCACTGATGCTCCATCCCAAAATACTCCTCTCACCACTCCAGTTGATGATGAACAGTGTCCTTTTAAATGGACCAAAATGGAAAGGGAAACATCCAAAACATATAAGGAAATCCCCAGAATCTTTGTTGCCCTTTAAACCATCATAGCAAGGCAAACTCATCAGGTTAAAGAGCAAGCTATTATGCGGGACTGCATGGCTACTCAGCTTGCTCCCAAGCTCGAACTTGAGCCTCTAATGCCTAATCCTCCTCCAATTTTTCCTAACATACTTCAGTTGTCACTATTTCCGTCGTCTGAGAGGTCTTCACCTTCATTGTCTTTCTAATTTAGCTTTAGTTTAACTCTCTTATTCCTTTTTGTAATGACAAAGGGGGAGAAGTTATTTAGATTTTAAGAATCAGAAGTTCTTTTTGTATGACTACTTATGTATTTTTGTTTTGAACCACCTTGTAATGATCTAGATCTTTATTGTTATATCAATGAAACAATGTTATTTGGTTCAAATGATTAGCACATATTAAGGGGTTTTTTTTTTTTACTAAAAAGCTCTCTGAATTATTATTAGAATCAAAACTAAAAATATAAATTAACATGTTTTGTCATCATAAAAAATAGGGAGATTGTTGAGAAACAATCTCAAATTAATGTTTTGATTATGATTAAACAAAAAGTTAATTAAGACTTCTAATTATGATTTAAGTGTTTTGGTATTTAATATGTATGTTTAAGTGTGTTAAAACAAGATAGGTATCAAGCATTACAAAGCAAATCATAATAAAATCAAGAAAGCAAAATTAGTAAAACGAATAAAGTTCTTGACAAATTTCTGGAAAACGAAGAACGTTCTCCACATCTGCCATAAACAAGAATGGTTAGATTTTTATGTAAAAGATTAGATTTAGGAAGTGTTATTCATTTCATATCTTCATCAGAAGTATATAAGGATCAATCTAAGCAAGAATTATTCCAGAATTCGAAGGCTTTACACCTTGCTTCATAAAAAGCTTAAAGCAAGATCATTCTCCAAGTCAAGCAAATGCAAGTACAAATGACAGGCTGTAAAGAACAATGTTGTTGTACCTTCAAACAAACCTGCACACGTGACTAGCGATGGCAATGGGTAGGGTTTGGGTAGGGTACTATAGTACCCGTACCCATACCCGCAGTTTAAAAAAATACTCATACCCGTGCTCGTACCCTCTTGGGTATCAACTTTAATACACGTACCCTTACCCTCTGGGTACCTAAGTGCCTGTACCCATACCCATTACCCACACTTTAACTAAAATAAATTGATAAATAAATATTATTTTGTGATTACATTTAAAAAGGGTAAATACTACCTATAGTCCCTTAACTTAATTTCAGTTAACGTTTAGTCTTTTATCTTTTTTTTTTTTTTTGATTTAGCGCTTTATTTTAATTTTTAAGTGACAATTTAATCTTTTATGTTTTAAAATGTTAACAATGTTATCCTTTTTTTTTAGAAAAATTCAAAAATTCATCAAAATTTTCAAACAAACCTCATAAATTTAGTTATATTCTTTAATATAAAATAAACTTTATCAAATTTGTAACTCAAATCTTCAAATAAACTCATATTTGTCATTCTTTATTTGATGTTGTTAGAGATAAAAATATGAGTTTATTTAAATATTTAAGTTATAAATTTGAAGAAATTGCATTATATTGAGGATGATAATTAATTTTATGTGTTTTGTTTGAAATTTTTGATGAATTTTTTGAAATTTTGCAAAAAATAAGGATAAAAGTGTTGATATTTTAAAGCATAAAAGATCAAATTGTCACTTAAAATTAAAATAAAGGACCAAATCGGGGGAAAAAAAAGATAAAAGACTAAAACGTTAACTGAAATTAAGTTAAGGGACTATATGTGGTATTTACCCATTTAAAAATTATCCAAATATCATAAATTAAATCATAAAATATTATAAACCAAAATATTTTCTAATTCAAAACATTTCAAGTGAACATAATAATATTTTATGAAGTTGCAAGTCTTACGACAATATTATTTGAGATCAGTAAAAACAATTTATAAGTTGCAAGTATAATTATAAAGACACAATTAATAAGATATAATTCTTAGTTATAAAGTCACAATTATTTAACTATTCATCATAATCAAATTCTTAAAAAGTTTGCAAACATTTATCTTTTGATTTGATTATAAATATTGTAATGGCCCAATGATATTAAAAGATATTAAAACATAAAAGAAAACAATTAATTAAACTAAATATTAATATAATAAATAAATAAATAATATATTTATATAAATGCGGGTGCGGGGTGGGTACTATAGTACCCGTATCCATATCCGCTTAATTTTGCGGGTAATTACATGTCCTCGTGCCCATACCCATTATGCGGATTTTTACCCTACCCATTGTGGGTTTTTTTTTTGCGGGTACCCACTGGATCTGGGTCTAATTGTCATCCGTACACGTGACTCAAAGCTTGTAATCATTTCAGACAACTATCAAGATCACAAATATAAGTTAGGTTTTCTCAAAATAATTCGAAGAACGTTCTTGGTTGTCAAGAACATTCTTGGTTTCAGCAAGAACAATCTTGCTTTATGGTTGATCTTATCCATTCACTTACTCATGACAGTTGCCCTACTTCCAACGGTTAAATGAGTTGTCATAAGCTCTCTTGAAACCTATAAATAAAGCTTCACGATGAAGAACAAATCAGAACTCAGTGCCAAGCAAAACATCACTCATTCAAATCATACTTGAAGCTTCTCAAATCATTCTATGTTGCAGTTTTATTTCTTAGTGTGATATTAGAATCAGTGATTAATGAGTTCTAAAATATATATAATTTATTTCTCAAACAAGAGTTGAGCAATACCCAAATTCTAACATTCTTAAAATCATTACTTTGTAACTCAAGGCTATATTGTTAAACATAGCTTGAGCAATAGAAATCCTTTTATGATTTAAAAGATAATTTTTAAAATCCTTTCTGAAATAGTGTAAGATAACCTGTGAAAATCCTTTCTAAGTAGAAAGGTAGAAACATGTAATAGATCAAGATTGATATGTGGAAACAGTGTGACAAACAAAAAAGTTCTTGCTTTGAAATACTTAGTAGGAAATCTCACATTTGTGAGAACTAGACGTAACCCGTGTTGGGTGAACCAGTATATATGTTTGTGTAATCTCTTTATCTCTATCTCTATTTATTATTTGTCTTACATTCAATTTTTATATTGATAAATTGAAATTGTGGTTTATCCACTAATCAATAACGTTCTTCGTTTATAACCAAAATCAATCTTGAGTTAAAACTTTAAGTTTTTTAATAGAAGTTTTAAAAATAAACAATTATAATTTAAATTCCCTACTTTATATACCATTTATAATTATTAATAAAATCTCTCACTTTTGCTTTAAATAGATGATGAACATTTGTGAAAATACTAAGAACATCAATGAGAGAAGCTCCACTGCAAGAATCAATCAAAAAATTTATAGTTTCCCCATTTCCAATGAAACAACTACTACACTAGGAAACTGTATAAAAACATTTCATGGATCACACTCTTTATTGCTCATTCTCTTAAAAGGATGATCATGTCTAGCGCTTGTTTTCCATATTTTTATCAAGTTTGGGATTTTATTGCATCCATCACTGCTTTTGAAATAAAATATATTTATTCATGTATATATACCTTGAATAAAGAGTTATAATTAGTTTCCTCTTTAACATTTTTGCTAATAGAATGCCAAAAAGAAAACTGTAAAACTATATTTATTTAATTTTTCTATGAACGATTAAGACATTTTATGATCTTTTAGTTGAATTCTTATTTATTTGATTTTATTTATTTATTAATACTAGTGATTATAATTTAATCGTTAGGGATGCGAATAGACCAGACCAACGACAGGGATTTACGACCTAGTCTACATCAGGTCTAGACTAGATCAAACTTTTTTTTAAACAGAGAAGGTCAAGGCTTCTAAAAAGCCTATTTAATTAAGAAAATAAAAAGTCAAACATACTACATGATAAGCCTTTTAGGCATGTCTATTTAAATAAATATAAATAATATTTTTTTACTACTATAATTATTATATTAAATTTTGATTTTTTGTTATATATATTCAACGTATAGTGATTTATGCATATTAACCTTATTTAGTTTTTGATATATTTAAATGTATTATTATAAAATATAATATATATATATATATATAGTCGTAATTTCTTCAAAATATGATGTTAAATATCAAAATAGAACTTAATTTCATAGACATATTAACTCGTTAATCTATTTAAAGATATGGTTGATTATTTTTTCAAAAATGTTAAAATGAAATAAACTTTTAAGTAGACTAATACATCATGTTAGACTTCTATCAAGGTCTGACTCATGTCTAAAAATAAGCCTATGTCAGGCCACAATCTAAACTTAAGCCTTGAATTTTTTTATAGGTTAGACTTAGGCTTAGCAAAGTCTAGCTCGACCCAACCTATTCCTACCCTTTATTGCTCTTAACCTCTGCAAGTGCATATTTAATAAATGATTTTAACGTCTTCAACGTTCTAGCTCCGTAGACATGAATATTTCAAACATTTCAATTTTAACATATAAGTAGGCTTTGTTACATTTATAAAAAATTTGTCATTTTGTGCTATTAACTTGGATATTGTAAAGTTGTTTGCAGTTATAAAAATTTGCAGTTTTAGTGACTTTAAATTGCATCTTTCTCGATTGATGTAATTTTTATCAACTTGAATGACTCAACTTCGTGTTTTAGTAAAAAAAAAATACAAGTGATTATTAAGGTATTAATAATAATAGAAAATTAACTAAAATGATATTTTCATCGTCCTAAAATATAAAAAAAATTGATAAATACATGTATTTAATATAATTATAAACAGACATGGTAAAAACAAAATGATATATTTTGCAACAATTTTTTGTTATAATTAAATTAAATACATTAATTTTTGATTATATCTTCATACACAGTAGCCCATATTAACTAGTAACTAATTTAATATTGAAGTATCATCTTTCTTGGTTTGAGTAAAAAAAAAAAATCTTTCCTGATTATGACAACAATCTATCCCTCCAAAATCAATTAAAGGGGAATTAAAGACCCAACAAAATTTTAAACCAATGTTATGA
>JBBPBT010001034.1:964131-990777 GCA_037974875.1 Cicer bijugum
TTTTTCTCTCAAATTTTTTTATTTATTTGTGCATTTTTTACACAAAATTATATTTGGTGAAATGGATTAACATTTGAAAAGTACTTAAAAATAACAAAAAATTGTTAATAATTATAATTTATAATTCTCATTATTCTAACCAGTGACATTGTAACATAATTGATACTAATTTATAAAAATATATATAAATATCTCAAATCTCAACTCATTTTTATTTCTCATAATTTTTATCAAATCAATACAAATTCGATTAAGTCTCACTCACAAGAACAATGATGACATTAACTTTTACTTCTAAGACACAACATCTAGAGTCTTGATTGAATTTCAAGAGCTAATATTTAAAATATTCTTCAACTTAATGTTTTTCATGAAACAAAATCGCATAGAAAATTAAATGAAAAAAAGATGGTAGTAGATTGCACAAATAAGTGTAATTATTACATCAAGAAATAGCATTATTACATCACAAACACCTTAAATAAAACTAACCCAACAGTCTTAATTAGAGTAAAGTTGAATTTTGTTATTTGTGTATATAGATACGATATGATTAATGAATGGAGTATATATATGTAAATAAATATGAGTAGTGTTGTGTAGAAAGAAATAGTGATTTTGTTAACGGCCAAATCGAAGAGAGGTGGCTCATTGATTATAGTTATTGTAAACACATTTGCATAAGAAGTATCGCCCCTCACACTATTCATTCATTCACATTTGGCATTTTGTTCTCTTCTTTCAATCAAACCCCAATTATCTCTTTTATTCATTCATTCGTTCATTCATCTTACTACTACCACCAACAATAACAACTCCCTCTTTCATTGACGATCTCCACGAAGCTACTCTCTCTCTCTCTCATTCATTTATAATTATCTCACTCTCACTAACTTTTTCTCTTTCTATCTCTTCCTCTCTCTCTCTCTCTCTCTCTCTCTCTCTCTCTTTTTCTCTCTCTCCCCTTTCTCCTCCTATTTTGGATCTTCAACTTCTCCCGGTAATAATAACTCTTCTATACCCTTTTCTCCTTACAAAGTATATTATTGTAAAGATTCAATGTTTGGATTTAGATATACAAGGTCTCTCTTTTTTGTTTATAAATGGGAATTTGTTAATTATTTCTCAATGTCACCTTGATTTTATCGAAAGTAAGCTTAGTTAAGTTAATGGGGTTGTTCAAATTTTCATTTTTGGGATTTGGATCGAGGTAAAGTTTTGATTTTTACACTCTTTTTTCGGATGCCATTTCTGGGTTTTGTCGATTTTGTATCATTTTTTCACCAAGTAATAGTTTTTATTAAATGATTTATATAGTTAGACACTGGTAGTGATTTTTTGCTTCTGTTTTTAGATTTTGCTGATTTGGGGGATTGAGATTGAAGGACTGTGTGGTGAGGAAATATGGCTTCCTCTTCTACAACACTAGCTGGTTCTGCTGCTTCTGATCTTCTCCGGAGTTCAACTACCGGTTTCACTGGTGTCCCTTTGAGAACCTTAGGAAGGGTAGGGTTGGTTTTGAAAAGAAGGGATTTAGCTGTTTCTGCTAAGTTGAGGAAAGTGAAGAAGAATGAATATCCATGGCCTGATAACCCTGATCCCAATGTTAAAGGTGGGGTGTTGAGTCATCTCTCCCCTTTCAAGCCACTCAAAGAGAAGCCTAAGCCTGTTACTTTAGATTTCGAAAAGCCTCTTGTTGATCTGCAAAAGAAGATCATCGAAGTAATTTCTAAATTACTCTATTTTGTGTTTTTTGTTTACTTAATTTAGAATGAATTATAAGAGTTTGATTCTTTAAGGTTATGCAATAGTAATTTTATTGTTTTTTGAGAATAGGTTCGGAAGATGGCGAACGAAACCGGTCTGGATTTCAGTGATCAGATTCTTTTATTGGAGACTAAATACCATCAGGTTTGACTGTCATAACGATTAAGTTTTATTCCCAAGAAAATTGGATTACTAGTTGAATGACAGAACTGATGATGAATACTAGATTGAATTATGTGCACAATCTTACTAGGTTTTAAACTGTGGTTGTCGTCACAATTATGCCTATATATTGGATATTACTTAAAATTATAGATGAATGTGGCTGCAATTGCACTTGTAATGTGGTCACAAGGACCTCTATTAGTCTTGATGTTGTGCCCACAATTGTGGTTGCAGATTGCAATTTAGAACCATTCATGAGAAAGTTGTGATGTTGCTGCTTTGATTGTTGCTTTCAAGAATGAATATATGGCACATTTTAACCTGTGTCGGTTGAGTTATATTATAAACACATTAGTTAAGCTTTACTGTTATTTGTGCTGGATATATTCTCATTGGGTTCTTAGTTGCTTATCATATTTCGTTGTTTTTGACATACAAATTTATCTGTTTAAGCAATTGGATATACTTTTGCTTGTAGTTCGCCAGATAATGTTTTTCCTTACATATAAATGACTATTAGATATTAGGGTGGTTTTCTTTTTCATATTGTGTTGGTATGTTGTGACTGTTATTGACTTGGCCTTGTGTTAACTGCATTTTTACTTCAATATTATGAGTATAGGTACGGTATATGGTTTGTAGCAGTTATTAATATTTCATTGTTTAAACATATGGTCTATTTCTTTTCCTCCTAAATCCCGAAATTTTCACCAGTAAAAGTTGGCAAAGTTCTCATGCCTTTACTGTCTCCATTGCTATTTCAGGCTTTAAAGGATCTATATACACATCTTACTCCTATACAGCGGGTCAACATTGCACGGCATCCTAACAGGCCAACTTTCCTTGATCACGTCTTTAACATAACTGAAAAGGTCTACTAAATGTTATTGTTGACTTTTAAGCTTAAATATATAATTTATTGCATTCTTATGTTTTAATTGGTTGATGATTGTTATTGAACTGCTACCTTTAATAGAATTTTCACCATTCCTCTTTTTGCAGTTTGTGGAACTCCATGGTGATCGGGAAGGTTATGATGATCCTGCTGTTGTTACCGGTATAGGTACTATAGATGGTAGAAGCTACATGTTCATAGGCCACCAAAAGGGTAGAAACACTAAAGAAAATATTAAGCGTAACTTTGGGATGCCAACTCCTCATGGGTATGTCGACTGGAACTCTAATTGATATTGAGTAATTCACTACATGTAAGATAAGATATGAACTCGGTTAATTTGATTCTGTTTACATCAGTGTTGTTAAATAGCGGTTAATACTGAGGTATTCACTACATGTAAGATAAGATATGAACTCGGTTAATTTGATTTTGTTTACATCAGTGTTGTTTAATAGCGGTTATAGTGGTGCTATATCGCTATAGTGCAGTAGAATTTTAACTGCTATTGTTTCGCCATATGCTATTTAGTATAGAATATTGTCAAATAGTGGCTATATGGTGTTATAGCACTGTTTTGTAGTGGAATTTGAATAAATTGTTATTTTCTGCAATCTCCAATTGACAACACTGGTTTACATGCTTCCAAATTCCTCCACGTTTGACATTGATGGATGGTAAATTTTCAAATAAACAGTTATAGGAAAGCTCTTCGCTTGATGCAATATGCAGATCACCACGGGTTCCCAATAGTTACTTTTATTGACACCCCTGGGGCATATGCTGACCTTAAATCAGAAGAACTAGGCCAAGTATGTCGCTAGTTATGTTTTATTAATTATTATTATACTTTGGTATTCTTTTGTTACTATGTTAATTCATTTTATTGACTCTCATGCATGCAGGGTGAAGCAATTGCTTATAATTTGAGATCCATGTTTGGTCTGAAGGTGCCAATTGTGTCTATAGTTATCGGGGAAGGAGGATCTGGTGGTGCCCTTGCCATTGGATGTGGCAATAAATTACTCATGCTTGAAAATGCAGTGTTCTATGTTGCCAGGTGATTTAATTTTCTATTTTATAATTTGCAAGTTTTATAATATGTTTTTCTTTCAATTATGCGTCTCTTTTTTTATTCCCATCCAATAGTGCATGTTAGATGAATCTGTTCGAGTCTCGCGTTGAATGAGATATGGTTTGAAAATATGTTTAGAAGTGGGAGACATTTCTCACCTTACAAGCCAGTTTTGTAAGGCTGAGTTAGGCTCAGCCAAAATTTCAAGATGGCATCAGAGTCTATTCAAGATCCATTAGACCACCCGCAGTCGGGTCACGCTCCACGTGTCCAGTCCTGGGCGTGAGAGAATGTGTTAAGATTCTCACATCGGATGAGATATGACCTAAAAATACTTGAGTAATATCAAATCATTTACGAATTGAAAATGTTTTGACCTGTTCTACTGGTTTGACCTTTATTTTATTACATGATTCAGTCCAGAGGCATGTGCTGCAATCTTGTGGAAGAGTGCTAAAGCTGCTCCAAAGGTATATATACAAGATTCGTACATTGGTTCTATAATATTTCATTTCATTATGTATATTCAATTATATATTTTTATCTTTTACAGGCTGCTGAGAAACTGAAGATTACAGCGCCTGAATTGTGCAAATTGGAAATTGCAGATGGCATTATACCTGTAATAATCTTATTACTTATGCTTTTTGCTCTTCAATCTCATTCTTATATGTTGACTATGAAATGGAATCTAAGTAGAATTTCCTTTTCTTTTCAATAGGAACCCCTTGGTGGTGCACATGCGGATCCAAGTTGGACCTCCCAGCAGATCAAAATTGCAATCAATGAAGCTATGGATGTAAGTTTAATAACCGGCATGATGTATTTTACAGGAATCATCAAATATGTTGAAGCATATGCTGATATGGAACTTTGACTTGTCCATTGTGTAGGAACTCACCAAGATGAACACAGAAGACCTATTAAAAGATCGCATGCTTAAGTTTCGAAAGCTCGGTGGGTTCCAAGAAGGAATTCCTCTAGATCCCAAGAAGAATTTCAACATGAAGAAAAAGGATATACCTGTTGCTGCGAAGATTTCCGACTCTGAATTAGGAGTTGAGATTGAGAAACTGAAGCAACAAATTTTGGAAGGTAAAGAGTCCTCTTCTTCCGAGCCTCCAAAACTCGATCTGGACGAGATGATAAAGAAACTGGAAAAGGAGGTTGATCAAGAATTCTCCGAGGCTGTTAAAGCCCTGGGCTTAACAGAGAGGTTGTCGAAATTACGAGATGAAATTTCAAAAGCAAATGCAGACAACCAATCTATTGATCCATTGCTGACGGATAAGATAGAAAAACTAAAGGCAGATTTTAATCAGGGATTATCAGCAGCTCCTAATTCGAGTCGGCTGCAGAAGAAGCGTGACATGTTGAGAGACTTGACAAAAGCAAAGCTTCTGACAGATAAAAACAAGGAGGCTGCCACACTTAAGCAAGAATTGAAGAAAAAATTTGATGACATCATGAATAATCCTAGAATAAAGGAAAACTACAAGGCGTTACAGTCAGAAATCCAGCGTGTCAGAGCATCTGCGTCAAGTGATTTGGATGATGAATTGAAGAAGAAAATCATCGGGTTCAACAAGGAGGTAGACTCACAGCTGGCTAATGCTCTGAAGGCATCAGGGTTAGATGTTCAGTTAGTGAAATCAGGACGAGACGGCAACAAGTCTTTGGTGCCAGAGATCGAAGAACTAAACAAAGATGTATTACAAAAGGAAATTGATATTTTGGCAAACTCGTCGACAAGTATTAAGAGCATGATAGAGCAATTGAAACTGGAGGTTGCCAGGGCTGGAGGGAAACCAGATTCTGAATCTAAGAACAGAATTGAGACTTTGACGCAACAAATTAAGCAGAGCCTTGCCGAGGCCGTTGACTCGTCTAGCTTGAAAGAGAAGCCTGAAAATCTGGTGTCTGGAGACGGAAGTTTAAAAAAGGAAGGTCCAACAGGAGACAGTCTTGCCGATGACGGGTTGAGAGAGAAAGTTGGTGCAAATCGCAACTTTTCTTAATGTGAGTTCTACTAATCTACACGCACAAAATAGTTGTCTGTGCATTATGAGAATATGTGAGGCATTATAGGGAGCATTATTATGTAGCATTTACCATTGAAAATTGTATTTCATGTTAAAACAATGTCTTAAAAATCGGACCAAACCGGCTGGTTGAACCGGGAACCGGCCAGTTAGCTGGTTTGTTTGATTCCAATTATTATATTGTAGTCTGAACCGGGTCAACTGCAGTTGGTACTATTAGTTTCCATTTTTTGCATTTATTTTTTTATTACTTTGTATTTATATTTGTCATCCGGTTGAACTGTGGTTGAACCAATCAAACTATGACCTAGATGTCTCACTGGTTCGATCTTTGATTTGGTTAAGTAAAACTAAATTGCATGACTAACATGTATAGTGGTACCACGTTGAAAACTACAGCCTAATGTGCCGAAAACATTTTTATCTAGTTTCATTATGTGAATAGTCTCTTTATCTTTCATTTGAAAATTTCCCTTAATAATATTGTGGAATATCTCTTTTTGTCAGAGACTGCTTCTCAAGTTGAGTTGGTGAAGATGGTGTTGACAGTGGAAACTGCATCAGTAAGATATATTTTACCAATATTTTCAGCTAGTTGTACATCATCTAGCTTCATGATCATATTTCTTAGAAACATGTTTTGAAGATTTAAAGAAGATACGATGCGAATTGTGGCTGATATTTTTCAATCATCTTGACTACAAGCGCGAATAAAACTCGAAACCATTTTGTATTTGTTTGAGTTAGAATGTTGCAGTTAATTTTAGAATGACTTGCTTTATTTACATATTTTTTGTTCTTTTTTATAATCTTAAATGTTTCCTTGAATATAGACTTAGATGAACATTGTATAAATTATTTGTGCTTGAAGATCATAACAACATATGATGTTGCGGTGTTTAAATGTCTTATTTGCAAGAACGATTATCCTACTTATTTGTTAGGTGTACTTGGATTGTGTTACTCTTATGGTGTTACCACAATTTTTAGATAACAATAAATTAATTATCACTTCAATGTTGCCTTGTAGCAATCTTCCCTTGAAGATATATAATTGATTGAAGTTTTATATGAGATGTTGAATACCTTTCACTAACAAATTTTGTCAAATAATGTCATTGTGAAAAACTTGATCTTTCGTTCATAAAACTGTAAAGATATATCATCTAAGAGCATCTCTTCCATATCTTTATTATATTATTAAATGTATATGGCAAGGAATGATTTTTGTAATACTAAATTTAGGCAACTTTCACAACAACTATTAAGAGGTTAATGCAGTTTATATAGATGGTTAATATGATGCTTAATAAATATATCAGGTGTCCAACTCATTAATCATCAATATAAGTTCATTAACCATGAATTTGGATTGTGATTACTCATAATTTTTATGTGTTCAACTACATTTAAATTTATGCATCTAAAAATTATAGTTAAGTACATACATGATATATTTATTAATCTTCTACAAAATATAACTGATCACTTAATTGAATTTTATTAATCACTTGTTGGCGTAAAAGTTGCTAAATTTTGGTTATCCAAATAACACAATTGTTATTGCAAACTTCTTATAAATTCAACACTATTTCTTCATGTTAAAAATGTGGAATTAGAATTATTTCAAAGTAAAAAGATGAAAATACATGAAAACACCACAATCAGTTATTAACGAACAACAATCAGTTTGTAATAGAACTGAGAAAACTAAATGTTTTTCAACATTATTTCCTTGGGACACTTTTAAGTGTTTGATCGACAGACATTTTGAATTCTCCAGTATAAAAAACATACTATGTTTCGTACTCACATTAAATAGAGCTACTTAAGTTGTTGGTTATAAAATGTATGCAATCTATCACCCACTTTTCTCCCCCCCCTTAATTGGACTGCCAAGTTAGGTTGTTGAACTGAGGAAATATATACGCTTGTACTAAGAAAGGCCAAAAGGATCAATTTTATATACTACTGACATGGCTAAGGTTAAATAGGTTGTTGAATTCTACTGTTCAGCCTTGTGAACGCAATATCCTTAAAAATTCCTAGTCGACTTGAATAATTAGTTTCCATAGTATTGAGTATGGTTAAAATTCTTAGAGGAGAGTTTTACTATTAATATATAAATAAGTCTGGTAAATATATAGCCATTAGTTTGATCGTTAATCGTTTTATATAAAACAATATCTATTAGAAGATGCCAACCCTTTAAATTTTATATGACAATGTGGTTGTCAACTTGTTTAGATTCTTTAAAAATATATCTTACAGAAGAATACACAAATTATTAATTCGTTTATTAACAATTAACTGCAGTTGTTAGCTTGTTTAGATTCTTTAAAAATATTTCTTACAGAATAATACACAAATTATTGGTTTGTTTATTAACAATTAACTAATGTAACATTTAGATTTCTTAAAGTGAATTTTAATAAATGTAGGATTAGATATTAGAGTTTTCCATGACTTGCATACGCACCAGAGTTGCATAAGAGATTTCATAAGAAGGAATGATAAGACATCGGCGATAAGTTCGTCGGGGAAGATTACCGGTGGCGATGACGGCGGTGCTTGGGATGATTTCGTGACTTAGCAGGCGGGATTTATTCATGAGAGGTGTACTGTTTCTTTGGAATTGAAATTTGAACCCTAACCGAACCCAAAGTTAGTTACAGTGCACACAACTAACTTCGTGCAAACATTGCTATATATATATATTCTTTTTTTTTTTTATGGATTTGATTTGAGATAGAATAACTAGTAGATTAAATATAAAGAAGCTAATGGCAGTAAAAAAATTGTAAAGAAGTTGAGATATTTTGTTTAAAATATTATAAGTTCGTGTGAAATTTGTTATTTTTTAGATTGATTTTGGATGAAAATTTGATGTTCTTTTTACTCTTTTTTCAGATATCCTTTCTAGATTTTGTTAATTTGGTGCATTTTTTTAGTTAATTGTTTTATAGAATATCACATAATTCTCTACTGCAAGGATTTCCTCTTCAACTATTCAACAAATGTTTACCATATTCAATTATATCTCAACCAACTAGATAACTTGTTTATACACAAAAGTCTTAACAACCAACTAGATAACTTTTTTGTACACAAAAGTCTTAACAACCAACTAGCCACTAACTATAACAACCATTAACTACTTCAACTACTCTAATATTTATTATACTATATCTTAACATATACACTGATTTTGCCAGTTCCTCTCCTTATAACAATTTTTTCATCCATAAATCTTGAATTTGAGACATTGGTTAAGCTTCAGTTTCATTTGAACCAACGTAATGTTGGTTAGAATTTTAAGAATTCAAATCTATCATTTGTTACAACCTTAATTAGTACATGTGTCAATTGAAATATAGTCTTCAATTGGACAATACACAACTTCCAACTTCTCTTTGATCACTTATTCTCTCAAAAAATGAAATATAGTCTCTATGTGCCTACTTCCATGTGAGGCGGTGTTTTTTGTGAGATTGATGGTTGACTTGTTATCAATCAACAACTGCATTGCTCTCTTAACATTACAATTCTACTCACTCATCAATGAGTCTAATCAAATTGCTTGACAAGTTGCATAAGCTTCTGTTATGTATTTGGTGTCACAAGAAGATAAAACTGTAATTGGTTGTTTCTTTGAGCATCAAGAGATTGGTGCACCTTGAAACCTGAACAAATAACCACAAGTGCTCCTTTTAGGTATCTTATCTCCAACCAATATGAATTTGAGCTTCCCATCACTCCTTCCTAATCACATTTGTTTTCACAGGAAACATAAAACCACTTTTGTATGTTCCTTTAACATACCTTATGACACATTTTGCAGCTAGCAGGTGTGGTTTTCTGGGCTCACTCATGAATCTACTGACCATACCTACTGTAAAACAAATGTCAGGTCTATTATCGCATAAGTATCTTACTGATCCAACCAATAGTTTAAAGTTAGTAGCATTCACCTTTTCTTCATCACTTGCTTCCAGCTTTAAGCTCACTTCAGCAGGTGTAGGTGCAGGCTTAAAATTTTCCATATTAAACCTTTTAAATATCCCAATAACGTATTTTTGTTGATCTAGTATTATACTTTTCTCCGTTCTCATAAATTTCATTCCGAGAAAGTATGTAAGTTCTCCTAAATTAGTCATCTTGAATTGTGTCTTCATCTAAACGTTAAACTCTTCAATCTCCTTTGAGTCATTTCCAGTTACAACTAACTTCCATTTTATTTGTCACATATACTCCATATTTAACAAAGCACTTATAAAAACTAAGTTGAATTAAGAATTGATCAATCATGTTATTCCAAGTCCTATATGTTTGTTTAAGACCATACAAGACTTTATGGAGTTTGTATACCAATCTCTCACTTCCTTTCGTTGCAAATCCTGGGGGCTCGCTCACATAGGTTGTTTCTTCAAGGATTCCAAGAAAAGTTTACTTAATATCAAGATGGAATAATGACCACTTCTTACTACATGCTAAGGCTAACACAAGTTTTACAGTTTCATGACTAGCAACAAGAGCAAAAACTTCATATTAATTTAGACCATACCTTTGTAACAAGTCTCTAGCCACCAATCTTGCTTTATACTTCACCATAGTGCCATCTAGATTCAGTTTCACCTTGAATACCCACTTAACATGTTGCTTGGCAATTCGACTAGCTCACAGGCAAGGTTGTCAAACTCTAGATCCTACCTAAGATCTTTGAGGTATAGAAAAAGCCTAAAGCGTAGGATCGTAAAGCGGATCTTAAGATCTCACAATATTGACAAAATTATACCACAAAATTAAAAAAAAAAAAAATAACCTTAAGATAAATTTTTTCATTTGTTCAATAAAAAATCACAAGTTGAAACACAAATTACCATTGTCTCAAACTAAAAAACAAAACCTATCACCATCATCTAACAACATCTAAAACTTTAATTTAACAATTCATCCAAGGCAGAAACATAATTTGCAGATTGCAGCCAAGAAGATTGAGGAGAGTTTCAGATATGAGATTGAGAAGTGTTGAAATGAGAAGAATTTATAAAAGAAATAGGAGGGAATCTGAAAGTGAAACATTGAATTGAAGTTTCAGAACAGGAACAGTGCTTTGTTGGAGGAATAGGTACATAAAACGAAGTTGCCTTCAAATCTTCGTGTTTGCTGCTACTGCCTTCTCCTCCTCGTGCACGTGTCTTTTCTATATGGGAAACAAGCAAAATACGGAGGTGAAGAGGTGCAAAATGGGTCAGATCTAGGGTTTTGCAACCGGGTCGGAAACGGGTAAAAACTGCGAAACGGGTCAAAACTACGAAATTGGCCAAAATGACACCTCTACCCAGCGCGACGGGGAGCGCCGCTCCTACGCGTCCACGCGCTTCCTCTGCGCTCCCATAGGTCTAGGTCGTATTAAGATCTTTCCTTCGCTCTAACACTATTCATGCCGTAGAACACGTAAGATCTTAGGATCCTATGCTTTAAATCTAGCTCCTAACAACAATGCTCACAGGTGTTATTTCTCTCAATTTCATGCAGTTATTTCCTCACGGCCTTCTTCCACACATTACTTTGCAAGGCATCCTCGTAGTTGATAGGTTCTACATCAACCAAGAGAGTAAACTTAATCAGCTATCTTTCATCATTTACTACATTATCAGACAACACTTCACAGCCTCCAAACCTATTTGGTATTTATCTATCTTACTGGCCTTGGTTCTAGAATAGTTTCTTCATTTATATTGTTTACTTCAAATTCCCCAGCTTTTGAAGCCTTTGAATTATCACTGAACTCATCCGTTAGTGTGACTGGACCAAATCCCTTAAGCTCTTCTTTTTACCATTACATCTCTACTAAAAACAACCTTATGAGTCCTAGGATTATATAACTTTTAGAAATCGTAGGGTGATATCCTAATAGTACTATTGACTCACTCTTGTCCATACACTCTCAGGTAACTTACAGTTGGCTTCCTCCTAAACCAAATTTTCTCAAGAACTTTCTATTGTAGCTTCTAGTGGGACAATTATTAAAAATATAAACTGCAATAGTCATTTCCTTCCCCCAGAACTTGTGTGGCATAGAATTTTACTTCGTCATGCTTCTAGCCATGTCAAGAATAGTTCTATTCCACCTTTCTACAAGCCCATTATGTTATGGTATATAAGATGTTGTGGCCTCATGCACAACACCGTGACTCTTGCAAAGCTTCTCAAAATCCTGAGGTGTACTCCCCTCCACCACCAATCCTCAACACCTTGATTGTGTTATCACTTTGCTTTTCAACCAAGATCTTGAACTACTTAACCACCTCTAAAGCTTCACTCTTAAGCTTTATGGTATACAACCACATATTCGTAGTATACTCATCAACAAAACATATGAAGTATTTATTGCCCCCAAATATGAAATATCAAATGGTCCAAATATATTTGAATGAACGACATTCAATGCAACTGAAGATCTCATATGCACACTAGATGCAAAAGGAAATCTACTTTGTTTACCCTTAATGCCAAATTTATAAGCTTTGACAAGTATATCAATTTTAGGAACTCATAATGCTATTTAGAACTTAATTGACTTAAGCTGTGTACATACCTCAAATTCCATAGCCAACTTTGTTTTTCTTGTGTTGTAGCGGTAGACAATGCACTCGCATAGTTTCAATGCTACACTTGAAAGTCATATTCTTTTGACAATAGAGACTTCAACACAAGTTTATCACTTAGATAATACAATTGCAGAAAATCCTTCTTCATGATCATAGAGATATCTTTCTCCACCAGATTACCTACACTCATTAGGTTGCATGTCGTACCGGGAACTAATAAGACATTCTCAATCACTACCGTCTTACCATCCTTTCTCTTTATATTTGAGTTTCCCATACCTTCAGCCACCAGATTTCTATTGTCTGGAAGTCTTACATTAGTTTTCTTTCTTGTATCCATGTTGGTCTGTCACCTTTATTCCTTTTCATGTGGCTGGAACATACTCCATATGTACCAATCTTCACAAGTTAGATTACTTTCACAGGTTGTTACCATTAGCAAGTCTATGTCATTATCATAAGTCATATTTGTTTCCTACTGACTTTGTTGTGTTTTATTTCCTTTCCCGTGCCAACAGTCATTAGCATAATGACCAAATTCTTCACAATTGTAACACTGAATTTTCCTTTTTTTTCACACTCATTTTTCTTTCCATGATTGTTAGAACAACCACATTTATTTGAAGATTCAGTCTTGTCATCAGTCTTGGCCTTTCCTTTATTACTAGACCAGTTCCCAACTTTGAACTTTCTTTTAACTTTCTACAACTTATTGTTCTAATTGTCAATTTATTTGTTGTTTGAGCTTGAAGGGCTTGGTCTATTGATCTTTCTGCTTTCAATTAGATGCAGTTCATGAGCCTGCCTGTAATGAGCTTTGAAGTTCTTCAAATTTCTTAGTACTTACATCCTTGGACAAATATTGTGTCATATTTTTGGTCGAATATGGACAAATATTTCGGTTTGACTTGGGATTGATTGAAAGTGTTTTAGCATAGGGAAACCTCCCTTCATATTCAATCGTTCGAATGTTTGTTTTTTGGTGACAAGATATTGCGTCAAGGACTTCAAATTATTTGGTTTGCATGTGTCTAGACCATTTAGAAGGCTCGTAGTGACGTGGTGTTTAAACAAGGTATCGCCATATCACTTAATTCGTTGGATCATGTTAAGGTTACTTATTGGTGGTGGCTCAAAGCTAAAGGTGTTGAGGTAAAAACCTTTTTTATGTATGTTTTAATGACAACAAACCTTATGAAATAAATGGTTAAATTTTATGAATTATGATCTACTAATGATTGCACTTGGGTTTTATTTAAGGAACATAAATTGTATAAGTGAACAAGCAAGAAGTCATTCACATCATCTAAGTGCATAAGTATCTATTCAATAATGAAAGAATCTCAAAAAAAATATATTATATATCAATCATTCAAGAGAATGATTATTACATCTTCAAAATAGTATCTTCATAAAGAAGATGATCAAATACATTCATACAACAATCAATTATCACACCATGTTATAAATCAAAGCAAATCATGTTTTAACCAAATTGAAAATTGATGACAAGATCTTTCTAGTTTATCAAAATATTATTCTAGTTTATCAAATTATCATTCTGAAAAAACGAAGGTCGTTCTAGTTTATTAAAAATAGAAGTCTGAAAAAATAAAGATCATTATGGCTTATTAAAAACGGAAATCTGAAAAAACGAATATCATTCTAGTTTATCAAAAACATAATTTTAGAAAAACAAAGATAATTATGGTTTATTAAAAACAGAAATATGAAAAACGAAGATCATTCTGGTTTATTAAAAATAAAAGTCTAAAAAAATGAAGATCATTCTAGTTTAATATCAATATCATTCTAGTTATTTCATTTATGGACAGAAGTAAAATAAATCATTTTCTATAGTACAAACATTAAGATAAACACATTTCAAGACTACTCAAAACAATACTCAAGCTCAAAAAGTCTAGCTAAAGGCCTAAAGAAGCAAACATCATCAAGATCACTCTTTAGATTGATGAGTTATAAGTAAGGACAACAAGGACACTGTTGTTGTATCTTTTTACAGAATGTTTATCATGCTTCTAAGACAAATGACTGACCCTAGACAGCTACTAAATCATTCGTCCACGTTTTCCTTACAACACAAAACCAAAAATATTATGGTTTTACAAAAGAACATTATGATTATTCTCTTTTAAAGACATAATTAAAACATATCATTTTTCACAGTTCAAACCACAATTTAAAGAGTATTAATATTGTTCAAATCAATGGTGAAACTCAGAACTCGAGCTGAATGCTTAAAGGAGGAAAAACAACCTCAAAATTGATCTCTAAATTGATGAGTTGTGAGTAAGGACACAAATATATTGTACTTGCATTATTCTACATAAAGTTCTGCATAAATCTTATTTGAAACGGTATCAACTGACATTTCACAACTCATTCACGTTTTTCATCAGACCCAAAAGCAAAAACATTCTTCGTTTGTCAAAAACGTTCTAGACAACAATATAAACACATGTTTAATTGTTTTAAAATAGACTTGACACTTGGGAAATGTGTCCAACGACTATATTTAGTTTAAACTGAATATTCAAAACATTTTATCATCAATAAATTGAAGATCAATTGAAAGATGAAAACAATAGTTCAATTTACAAATCTACCAATACTTGTTCAAGTAATAATAAGTCAAAAAATCTCCAAGCAATCTCCAACTCTCTTCACTATATTTGTGGATTATCATTTACTGAGCTTGTATTTATTTATTTCAAATAAATGTTGAGAAGTTTCAAGATACCAAACACTTTTATCATACACATCATTTGTAACTCAAGCCTATTTTTATGTTAAATTAAGTGTAATAATCATGTAACTTGTTGATGATAATTCTAGAGCAATGATATTTTGACACAAAAACAAGACCTTATATAAAGAGACAATATAAAATACATTTAATATAAGTGTTAATTTGATTGAAAGAGAGAGAAAAAAAATAATAAAACATAGAAAATCCTATAATAATATACTATTAATGTCCAAATTTGTGTCCAAATAATCGTATAATAATACACTTTATCATTTTAATTTTGGTCCTTGTAGTATTTGTTAATGTTAAAATTAGTCCCTATATATCATATTCTAAGGACAGTATTGAATAAGTTCACATTTTACAGATTCCAACATGCACAAATGTTTATAGGAAATAAACAATAAGGATTAGAAACAATTTTTTCAATATTACAGAGATTAAAACTGAAACGAAAGAAAATTATCGAAACTAAAACAAACAAAAAATGTATATTATATGGAATAGAGAGATATTAAAGCCAAACACAAGGGAAAAAAAAGAACATTCCCAACAAATTTGCTCAACTTCTTACCATGTAGAATTCCTGCATACTGAGGAGCAATGTCCTGATCATGTAAAAAGTAAAAAGTGTGAGCATGTGAGGTTAAGGCCTCATTATTATATTTGTAATGAAATGTCTTAAGTATATAATATAATGGTTAAAGTTTTTGAGTATATGCAGATTTTTGTGTGTTGTAGACTTACTTGTATATTGAGCATACATTCCAGCTTGGCTGAAATAGCTCAAACTCAAAGCTGCAGTCAAGAGTGTGGCAGCAATTGTTGGTGTATTTGCATAATTCAAGCATAGCAAGGTCACAGCTGGCCCAATAAATCCAATTGTTTGTAATTTTACATATATACATTACTAAAATCAACATAGTAAACATGTTGTTCCATTATATAAGCTCTGATGTCAAAAAAATGTAATGCTTCCGGTTACAAGACTGACTATAGTATTATTTATAGTCTTATAATTGGAGGTGTTACATATTTTAGTCTCCACTGGTTAATATGAATTTCATCTTATTTTTTTAGGTCAATAATTGTTTCAAAATAAAAACATACAATTTTTTACAATCTTAAAAATGTTTATTTCTTCTTTTTTTTTTTTTTTTTTTTTTTTTTTTTGTGTGTTGGTTGTTCAATGTTAACTTATGGAGATACAAGTACAATCGTATGCATGATCAGGCTGAAAGAGTTACCTGCATTAATTTACGGACAAATGTTGTAGGGTCCCCTGCATTGATTAAGAAATTTGATGCACTACCAGCGAGATAACCTAAAAATGCCATTGTTGCCTGCTTCAAATTCACATTATATACCCACAGATAAACAATAGTCCAATGTTGAATTTTCCAAGCTTCGAGAATATATACACCTTTACTTGTGTATTTTAAATACAAGCTAGCTCATTCTAGTATCCATATTTTTTAAGCAATATATGAAATAACAACATAACGTTATATATTATAGGTGCGAAGTATCAACTGCTTTCGCTATTAACTAATCTCTATTAGGAAACCTGACTGCCACATTCAGTGGAGTCTCTCATTCAAACTACCTCTTTTCCTTCTACTTGACTCGAACCTAAAACCTTGATTCAGGGATCAAAGTCGAGTTCTACTCGGACCAACATAAGCTGATAAGTTGTTTATTATTACAAGTAATAAGAACAAACGAAGAAAGTAATTACACTTTTGAAATAAACCAACATCCAAGAGAGGAGAACAGAGTAAGATAGAGTAAATTAACCAAGGTTTCATAATCAGCATACTTAAAATCTGATTTATGGTAACAAGTTCTTCTCTTTCACAAAGGTGTATTTTGAATAAGTGGTGTCATAAAATAGTTGGCACTGGGCACTTAACAACCTTGAAAAAGATAAGCAAAATTCATTGAACCATGTCAATCCAAGATAAATGAAGTTTCCCTACAATGCATCAGAAACACATCTTCATTATTTTCTATCCCTCAAAACTTACACAATACACTTATACACCCCACTTACAACAATTCATAAAAAATAAAAATCAATACAAGTAAGGAATAACAGCTTTCCTTTTCTTAGGATAATCCTCTCCAAATTTCTCCAAATACCACTTATGATTAGCACGTGCCCTAGGCCCCAAATTAGCAAAAGTGTAAACACAAAAGCCCAACCCAGCCCAAGACCAAGTCATCAAAGCCCAACCAAACCACTCCAAAATCTCCCCAAAGTAATTAGGACAACTCACAACTTCAAACAACCCTCCTTTAGGCACAACATACCCTTTCCCTTTCGCTTTCAGCCTCAACAATTCCTTATCAGACCAAACATTAATCCTCATCCCACAAAAAAACACCAAAACCCCACAAAAAAACACCAACCAAAAACACAACCCATCACCATCATAATTCTTGTAGTGAGAGACCCATCTAGCTTGAACAAAAGAATTCAACAAATTGAACAAAAAAGCCATTAGGGCTATACTAAAAGGGAACCCAGAAGTGTTTTTCGTTGTTGTGAAGAACAATCTCAGTGGATAAACACAAGTGCGGTTGAAGTAATGAATGAGAAAAGGAGTAATCAAGAGAATTGATTTGGGATTGGAAGAGTTGTTACCAAATGGAAAAAGATAAAGGGTGAACCAAAGTGTGGGACTTTCCATGAGGAACCAAGCGAGGTATGGTGGGAGATTTGGGCCCCAACCTGGTCTATGGTGTTTTCCATAAGGGGCTTGGAGGAACGTGAGGGAGATGAAGGTTGGTGGAGCTATGAGGTAGAGACTGATGAGAGCGTAGTTGAATAGAGATTCGTTTTCTAAGATCATTTTTTTTTATGGAATGCTGCTGTAAGTGTTTGATAAAATGCGCCTGAGAGTGTGGTCACGATGACTTAGAAACAAGATCTATATATAATGAGAGGAATGAATAAGACAAAATAAGGTATATTTATGACTTGCGTAAAAGAAGGCACGAGGATCAAGTTGATCAATAAATAAATCTTGGTAATATTATATAATTATTTTTATTTTAAAATATTTTTAATTATTGAATTCTTTAAAAATGATAAATAAATAGAAATAAAATTATTCTCCAAATGTGACAATTAAATATTATTGTTTAATAGGTAATATTATTGTTTGATAGGTAATGCAGTGATATGGTCGGTTATTAACTTGTTAACATTTACGATCCTAACATTGGTATAAAATCCTAAAAATTATTTTTATAGGATATTCTAACTTTTGAAAAATTATCTTAATATATTAATTTAATGTATTTTTAAATTACAAAATTTAAATGTTAGAATCTTAATGGTAAAATTTTGTTATTTCCGAGGCCCAATTTTTAAATTTAAATTGGATTTAACAAAAATATTGAGACATCTATATACATTGACCGTCACTCTAAAATAAATTTATACTCACAATAGAGTCCATTGATCCATATATCTCTATTTTTTAATTTTAATATCAAATTGCCACACTTTGAAAAAATAATACCAAAATGCCTTACTTTTTAACCCTAGTTGCTCATTGCAACCTAGGGATGCGACCTCCTGAAGCAAAAAAATTTCAAATTCAATGCGACCTCCTACTAGGCATTTTAATTTTTTTCTTACCCATTTTGCCCTTATGCATATTACATATATTATATATGTTATTATTAAATATTTTAAAAGTAATTATAACATTAAAATAATTAATTAAAATAATAAAAATAATTAATTTATTAATATTATATAATTGTTACTAATTATAATAATAAAAAGAATAATAATAATAATAATTAGAATAATAATAATAATAACAATAAAAAGAAAATTCTATTAATAAAATAAAAATTAAAATACATTAAATTAAAAGAAAAAATACATTAAAATACATTAAAATAATAATAATAAGAGAATTCTATTAATAAAATAAAAATAAAAATACATTAAATTAAAAGAAAAAATACATTAAAATAAAATGATATTAAATCAAAAGAAAAAAATACATCAATTTTGAGTAGATGTGCCATCAGCATTTGGACAATGTTTCTTAGTATCTTAGTTGGAAATAGTGTACCAGTTTTATAATATGTTGAAATGTACTAAGAAACATTGTTCAAACGCTGCTGGTACATCTACTCAAAATTGATGTATTTTTTTTTTTTTGATTTAATGTTATTTTATTTTAATGTATTTTAATGTATTTTTTCTTGTAATTTAATATATTTTTATTTTATTAATAGAATTTTCTTTTTATTATTATTATTATTATTATTATTATTATTTTAATGTATTTTTTTCTTTTAATTTAATGTATTTTTATTTTTATTTTATTAATAGAATTTTCTTTTTTTTATTATTATTATTTTAATTATTATTATTATTTTAATTATTATTATTATTCTTTTTATTATTATAATTAGTAACAATTATATAATATTAATAAATTAATTATTTTTATTATTTTAATTAATTATTTTAATGTTATAATTACTTTTAAAATATTTAATAATAACATATATAATATACATAAGGGCAAAATGGTCAAATAAAAAAATAAAATGCCTAGTAGGAGGTTGCATCCCCAGGACGCGACCATCAATTGAATTTGAAATTTTTTTGCTTCAGGAGGTCGCATCCCCAGGTTGCGATGAGCAACTGGGGTTAAAAAGTATGACATTTTGGTATTATTTTTTTAAAGTGTGACAATTTAATATTAAAATTTAAAAAAAATGATATTTTAATCAAAAACCCTCACAATACATCTCCATTAAATTTTAAAAAATAATAGAGGCAATACACATTAAGATCTAAAATAAATAGATATAAATAGAGACATCACACCATCATCGTCAAATGAGAACCTCAACTTTTTAGTACCAAAGTAATTTTATGTGTACACATTGTTTACATATATTTTTTTCAATAATAATATTTAATTAATAATTAAACTTTATTATATCATTTATCAATAATTTTATAACTTTATTATATTATTACATTTTAATATTAAAATCAGGAAGAATAGAGAGGGTGTACTTAATAAAACATATCTCTCCTCATAGGTACTCATTTAATAAAGCGTATCCCTCCACAGAACAACTGATAATTGATGAGTTAAAATATGTCCAATTTCTAAAAGAAAAAGTTCAAGCATGGCAAAAGAAAAAGGGTGAGTTTAACTATGTCCAATGTCATAAAAATGAAGGAAATTATAAACAAAGGAGTGTGCATGGTTGAGATAATGTGCGTTACTAGTGCCACCGATTGAGTCATATTTTTACTAATTGTTTGAGTTTGAAGAAATAAGTTCACCAAATCCTACTAAAGATGTCGACAATATAATCCAAGGTATGTTTATGTTAAAAAATAATATTTAATTGTGCTGCATTACTTGGTATTATGCACTCTTTTATTCAATCTGAAATTTTATTATTGATGAAGTATATATGAGAATTCAACTAAATGTAGTTCAAAATGATTTGTAATTAATTAGTTAAAATGTAGTTAGAAGTTAGTTAGAGTATGGTTAGAAGTTGGTTTAATGTGTTGAACTAAATCAGTCAAAAATTGTTGCTAAGATCAATCCAATGAATAATAGATTTAATGTACTGCAGAACTGGATTAATCTCCAGACTGTAAGGCTCAATCTTATGCAGAACCAAGATCAATCTTCAGATTACAAAGATCAATCTTCGTTTTCCTGACTTTCTATTTTCTTCTCTTTTCTTCTCAATTTCAATTCCTCTCAAAATATACATGTTCTAACAATTGGCATCAAGAGCTTGGATTCTAGACCTTGGGAAACACGAGTACAAGTGTGAGTGAAAGAAAAGAAATAAGACATGAATGGTGGAGGATTTCCATCAAATTTGCCAATTCTGGATGGGAAGAACTGGGAGAGGTGGTCTGCATCAATGAGATCGTTGTTGGGAGTTCAAGAAGTGTTTGATATTGTTCAAGATGACTATGAACAACTTGGTGCGAATCCAACAGAAAGACAACAAACAACTTTCAAAGATTGTAAGAAAAGAAATTGCAAGGCATTGTTTTACGTCCAACAAAGTGTGAATTCAAACAATTTTGAAAGGATCTCAAAGGTATCTAAATCAAAAGAGGCATGAGATATCTTGGTGAAGTATTACACAGGTGATGAAAAAACCAAGAAGATCAAACTTCAAATGCTAAGAAGAAAGTATGAATTACTGCAAATGGAGAACAATGAGAATGTGATTGACTATTTCAATCGAGTGCAGACAATCACTAATCAGATGAAAGCCAATGGAGAAGTGATGACAAAGATTATGATCATTGAAAAGATTCTGAGGACACTAACACAAAGACACGATCACATAATGGTGGCAATTGAAGAATCAAAGAATCTTGATACGATGAAGTTGGAAGATCTGCAAAGCTCCGTAGAAGCTCACGAATTAAGGGTAAAAGAAATAGATGAGGCACACACACAAACACATGCACTACAAGCTCAGATCAGTAGGAAGTCCAATCAAGATGGAGTAAAAAACAAGAAGTGGAAGGGAAAGTCAAAATGGCACTAGAAACATGATCAAGATGAAGAGGTTGGAGGCTCAAGAAGTCAGTAAAACAGTGACAACAAAAGCAAGAAACCATGTGGCAAAAAGAAATTTGACAAAAGGAGGGTCCAATGTTATAATTATCAAAAATATGGGGCATTTTGCAGATGAATGCAAATCTAAGAAAGTGCAAAGAGATGAAGGTGAAGCTCAATTGGCCCAGGAAGATAGTTTTGACTCAGATGAAGTGTTGTTGATGGCATTTACAAGCATGGAGGATGATTGTCTAGGATTATGGTATCTTGACACATTGTGCTAGAATCACATAACTGACCATAAAGATTGGTTTGTAAATATTGATGAGAAGGTGAAAAAGGAAATTAGATTTGCAGACAATAGCATAGTAACAGCTGAAGTGGGAAAATCTTGATTCAGAGAAGGGATGACAAACAATCTTTCATATGTGATGTGTTGTATGTCCCAAATATGAAGAACAACTTTCTAAGCCTTGGATAGCTGCTTGAAAGGGGGTATTCTATGAAGATAGAAGAGGGTGAAATGAGATTGTTCGATGATTCAAGAAGATTGATCTTAAAGGCACCACTAGCTAAAAATAAAACCTTCAAGATTGATATCCAGATCAATGAGAGCAAATGTCTAGCTGCTGAAGTATTGAATGAAGATTGGTTGCGGCATCAGAGGTTTGGACATTTAAATTCCAGAAGCCTTCAAATGTTGCATAACAAGAGAATGGTGGAAGGAATTCCCAAATTTAAAATGCCAAAGGAGCTGTGTGAAGAATGTTGTAAGGCAAAACAACATAGAAACACATTCAACGCTGAAGTGCCAACTCGATCTTCAAGAATGATGGAGATAATCTACTCTGATGTGTGTGGTCCTTTTGAAGAAGTATCAATAGGAGGTAATAATTATTTTGTATCATTCATTGATGATTTTATAAGGAAAATTTGGGTATATCTAATCAAGAGAAATAATGAAGTGCTTGAAATACTTAAAAAATTCAAGATAATGGCTGAAAAACAAAGTGGCCTTAGTATGAAAATCATCAGAATAGATGGAGGAGGAGAATACAACTCCTATGAATTCCATAGCTTTCATGAAAAAGAAAGAATATTGCATGAAGTAATTGCACCATACACTCCCCAACATAATGGCACAGCTGAAAGGAGAAACAGAACCATAGTAAACATGGCTAGAAGTATGTTAAAAGGGAAGAAAGTGCCTCATAAATTCTGGGAGGAAGCAGTATCAACTGCAGTGTACATATTAAATATGTGTCCAACCAAGAGACTGGGCACAAGGACACCTGAAGAAGCTTAGAATGGAAGAAAGTCAGTTGTGAATCACTTGAGAGTGTTTGGCTCATTGTGCTTCATGTATGTACCAGCTCAAAACAGGAGGAAACTTGATGACAGGGCTAAACAAATGGTGTTGTTGGGTTATGATGCCACTGGGGCTTACAAGTTGTATGATCCAAACAAGAACAAAGTAGTGATAAGCAAAGACATACTAGTGGATGAATCAAGAGGTTGGGACTAGACAATGAATGCAATTAGCCCAGGCATACAAACCAGACCAACCAGTAGTGCAATAACAGCTGAACTGGTTGAGGACCAGCCATAAGAGGTAGCAAATTAGCCTGATTTTGAACCTGTGAGGAGGTCTGCCAGAGCTAGACAACCTCCAATCATATTGCAGCCATATGAAGTAACATCTAACTCAGCTATCAATGCAGATGGAGAACTAATTCATTTTGCCTTGCTTGTTGAATCAGAACCAATAAGTGATGAAGAAGCATTGAGTGATCCTAGATGGATAGCAGCAATGGATGAGGAGCTCGAAGTCATAGAAAAGAACAAAACATGGGAGCTGATGACCCTACCAGAGAATAAAAGACTTATTGATGTGAAATAGGTCTATAAACTAAAATTGAAACCTGATGGACAGATTTCAAGGTACAAGGCCAGACTTGTAGCAAAAGGATTTTTGCAAAAACATGGGCTGGACTATGATGATGTATTTGCTCCAGTAGCAAGAATTGAAATAGTAAGAATGGTAGTTTCAATTGCTAGCTACAAAGGTTGATCTATGCATCAATCGGATGTTAAATCAGCCTTCCTCAATGGCTCATTAGATGAAGAAGTGTATGTGAAGCAGCCCCCTGGATATGTGAAAACAAGCAAAGAAGATTATGTTTACAAATTGAAGAAAGCCTTATATGGCCTGAAGCAAGCTCCTAGAGCTTGGAACAAGAGAATTGATAGATTTCTCATAGAGCAGCAATTTGAAAAATGTGTGAATGAGCATGGAGTGTATGTCAAGAAGGGAACAACAACACCTACACTACTGATATGCCTCTATGTTGATGATTTACTACTAATTCACAATGATGAAGTGAAAATCAGAGAGTTCCAATTCAGAATGGAGAAGGAATTTGAGATGACCGATTTAGGCATGCTAGCATATTTCCTTGGTATTAAATTTGAAACCAAAAAAAATGAAATTTTTATGCATCAAAGGAAGTATGCAAGTGATGTATTAAAAAGGTTTAAAATGCAAGATTGCAATGGAAGCAACACCCCATTAGAATCAAGCTGGTGTTGTCCAAAGAAGGCAATGATGAGTTAATTGATCCTACAACCTTCAAGCAAATTGTAGGATCTTTGAGATACTTGTGCAACACTAGGCCAACTATCTCATATAGTGTTGGGCTGATTAGTAGGTACATGGAGAAGCCTAGAACATCACACTACATGACAGCAAAAATGATCTTGAGATACATAAAGGAGACCATTGAACTGGGTCTGTTGTACTCTACAAAACTAGATGAAGAGGAGGCTGAATTTATTGGCTTCACTAATGCTGGTTGGTGTTGAGATATGGATGATAGAAAGAGTACCACATGCTATGTAGTTACAATCAATAACTCACCAATATCATGGTGTTCAAAGAAGCAAAGCATAGTAGCATTGTCCATATGTGAAGCTGAGTATGTGGCTACATCCATGGGAGCATGCCAAGCTGTGTGGCTGGCAGAATTAATGGCAGAACTGGGATTGAGAAGTAATAATGTAGTAGAGATGAAGATAGACAACAAATTAACCATAGACCTAGCAAGACATCCAAGTGTCATGGAAGGAGCAAGCACATAGAAACAAGATTTCATTTCCTAAGGAATCAAGTAATGAAGGGCAAGATAAAGCTGGAACATTGCAATACAAATGATCAAAAGGCTGACATTTTAACACAAATCTTGAAGAGAGGGAAGTTCCAAGAGATGAGGATCCAACTTGGATTAACTTCAAATTGAATCACTTTTGAATTAGGGAGCATGTTAAATGTAATTCAAAATGAGTTGTAATTAGTTAGTTAAAATGTAGTTAGAAGTTAGTTAGAGTATGGTTAGAAGTTGGTTTAATGTGTTGAACTAAATTAGCCAAAAACTACTGCAATAAAGCCAAGATCAATCCAATGAATAATAGATTTAATGTAATGTAGAACTGGATTAATCTCCAGACTGTAAGGATCAATCTTATGCAAAACCAAGATCAATCTTCAGACTACGAAGATCAATCTTCGTTTTCCTGACTTTCTATTTTCTTCTCAATTTCAACTCCTCTCAAAATATACAATCTATTCTAACAAATGTGAGTTTTACAATGAGATAATATTTTGTAGATAGTATTGATAATAAAAATAAATAAAACAATTTAAAGATAATTTTTAATATAGAAAAAAATGATTATAGACAAATAAAAACTCATTATTTTATAGTAAAAATACACTGGATATACTAGAAGTTAAAATGGAAATGATTTTTTTTTGTTTTTTTTTTCTTTCATTTTTCACTCTTGTAATTAATAGTTTATTTTTATTTTATTTTATTTTTTACTTTTTTCGTCTTTTATTTTGTTTAGTTTTTCGATCATATCACATAACACCTATATATTGAATGTCGACGAGACACTGATGACATAACAATTCAATGTCACATGACATCAAAATCGGATGTGGCATGCCATGTTGAAGCTTAAAATGATTTGTTAATGGAGTACTCAAAATCTTAGCATTACTCATATCAAATATGTCTAATACAATTTTTTAATATAACTTTTCTAAGAGTCATAGTTTTCTAGAATTTCTATCTTTATGAATATTCATTCCAAAAATCTTCTTAGCATCACTTAGTCATTCATGTCACATTCATTTTCTAACATGATTTTTGGTGCACTTACCCATGTAAAGGATTAACAACAATCAATTTATCAACTACTTACAAAAATAGGAAAATAACATTGACATGTCACATCATCTATGATAAAAGGAAATATTATATTAGGGACTAAAAGAATGAAATTTATGAATTACATGAACTAAATTTAAATATAGTTTTTCAAATAATTAAAACAAGAAAGTGATTCTATTGTAAGGATTAAAAAGTATAAATTACTTAAATCATAATCTTTTTTGAGGGGAAACTTATAAAAATAATATAAATTATTAAAATTGAATAGAATTAATAATTTTTTTTTAATTCCTGGGATTTTGTCTATGAAATGCTATATTTTGGGAAGGTAGTAGTTTTTTTAAATATATCAATATAATAACTAAAATTGAAAGTGAGAATTTAAAGTTGATTTGATGATTAATATAAAAAAAATACAAGAGTGGAGAAATAAAAGTGATTTTAGATTTAATTTCCACTTTCAATATATACTTATATGTTAACGATTAAAATGTTA
>JBBPBT010001034.1:991129-1013943 GCA_037974875.1 Cicer bijugum
AAAAAAAAGTAAATTAGTTTACATATTACTATTAGCGACGTTTTTTTTCCTTTTTCCTACAAATATATACTAGTGAATATGCATGAGCTAATCTTGTAAAATAAAATTAAATGCATGTACTGATCTTGTAAAACAAAATTAAATGCATGAGCTAATTATGATTTTACACGTAATGTTAATGAAAGTTTTGTGATCGTGACCCTATATATATGTTTTTTTTTTTCTTTCTAATAACGCAAATTTCGAAATCGCTTTTCGTTTTGTTCAAGCTCTGCTTCGTGTCTCTCTCTCAAAGCAGCAACGGAACAAACTTTCTCTCTCTAATCCAACGAACAACCAGTTACTTGTTTCTCTCTCTAGGGTTTGGAGCTTCCACTCCAACACTCAGTGGAGAGAGATAAGCTTTGGACGGTACAATTCTAGTAGGGTTTTTTGCTGTTTCTTCATGCTAATTCCAAACAAATTCACTCTCATTGTGATCAAGCTTCTTTCGGTTTTCACAAGAAAGGATTTCTAATTCGTTGTTGTTTGCGTGGTTTGAGGTAGGTTTTGTGCTTTTTTATGCTCTTGACATGGTTCAATTCTGCTGTTTCTGGAACTTAGGATGTGAATGTTGACTTGAATTTTGATAATTTTGAGCTGAAAGTGAATTGGTTCTAGTAGTTGTGAAGATATAAGAGGGAAAAAGTTGAGAAACGTGAAATTTTGTTGGGGGAGGGGTAAAATTGGGTGTTAGGAAGGGTTTTAAATAATGGTTGGTTGCGTTTTGATTCTTGATATTGCGGAGAATTGTGGTCAAATGCAGCCTCAATGGCAGTTGTGTTGCGGTTTTGGCAACACCAATAACTGTTATGTAGCGGCCTAGATTGCGGTTATAGGTCTTTATGTAAAACCCCGTTGTTAGGTTTATTGGAGTTAGGAGCTTTTAATAATTGCTCTATTGTAATGTTCGAAATTCCAACTATAAGTGAGTAGATTCCTTTTTAATCAAATATTGCTGTGGCATGCTGGCTTATTAATATGTTTTCTATATGAATGGTGCAGGTAGAAGTATTATAGGTACTAATATATGTAGGTTGTTGTGGGTTATTTGCGATGTACTGTGGGCGAATGTTACTTCTTGGTGCTTAATGACGTTTTCTATGGACTTGAATGCCTCTCCTGTGCCGGAAGATGATGAAGATGCTTTTGAGGGCCAGGTAGAAGAGTGTAATGCACCAAAAGGGGAGTATAGTGCGCCAAAAGAGGAGTATAATGCGCCAGAAGAGCGCATAGAAAGTGCAGTTGACATAGCACGCCGGGTACCCTTTCCTCTCAGTTCTTATATTATTTTTTCTTTTGTTTGATAATGTCATGGTTGGTGGTCTAAGTTGGATTTGATTCATGTTGCCTTGGAATACTGTGATGGTAGTTTCTTATTTATCGTAATGGTTCATACATAGTTATTTTTCTTCTAGGATTTTCATGAGGTTTAGTTGGGAATCCACTTTCATTTTGATGGGTTATTTTTGTGGTTAGCTTGACTGTATTTTGTTGTATAAGGAATTATATATTTTTCTCCAAAGCTCTAAACAAGTTTTAATACTGGTAAAACTGCATAAAATTTGTAAATTTGGATGCAACCATTCTGCGGCACAGGAAAAAAAATCAATTTATGTGATATATAATTTTTAAAAGAGCTGCTGGAAACTTGTCAGAAATTAAATCATCTGCCTAATAGGGAACTAAGCTGATTCTACAGCAGCATTAGTAAATGTCTCAAAACCTTTCTTTCCCAAGAAGTTAGTATATCCATTCCAATCCATGCACTTGTACATGTTCTGCAACCCATTTTGATGTTGGCATGAGACTTGAGAGCACAACTTTGATAGAAGTTGAAAATGTTTTTCACTTTATTTGAATTAGTAGATAGTTGACATTGCTTTAAATATTTATAACTGTCTTGCTTGTTTTATAAAAGATTATTTTAGAGAAATATAAATAGAAGTCAGTCAAACTATACATTATATCTAAGTCAAGAAATTTATGAGTTGAGACTTTGGAAAATGCTTAAATACTACTTTTGAATTCAAATGGTCTAGGAATTTGTAGAAGTTCACCAGTTTTGAATATCGGGAGTATTTTGTTGCTGTCTCTTCTCCACTCCCTCTGTGTCTTCCCCTTTCTTTCCACTTCCATATACAGCGAAGTTCATTTATAGAGAACATGGAGATATAGAAAAAAATTTCAATTCTTAAATTGAATCTTTGCTATGTTAATTCTCCATTAGAATCAAATGTATTGTACTTTTAAAAGTCTCTTCATTAACTCAATTGCTAAACTCCTGCTTTGTTTTAGGAACGTGAAGAAAGAAAGAGACGGTTGAAAAGAGAACGTTCAGATGACAGGCCCATGCAAGTATCACAGCCACCTGGATATGATCATTTTTTCCACAATAAGATCCTTAAATCATATGATAGAAGTAAGCTTCCTCCGGGTAAGGATCGCTGCCTTGCTGGTGGTAATTATATAAGTTGTAAATTAGATTGCTCCTTATACAATTCCATTTATATACTTATGTTGGACGTTTCTTTCGGATTTTATTAGATGGTCGTTAATGCTACTTGCTTAATTTATTTTACAATTTATTTGGGTGAACAAATTTGGCTTGTTATTTTGTAAAAGTTATAATCAGTTTGAGTTCTTTTGGGGCTATGAGTGGACATTGAGTGAGTGATCCAATCAAATACATAAAATGCTGATGGATAGCTATGTTATATTCTCCTTAAGACAATTGATATATTTATGATTTATTTTAATGTGACAGATTATGATTGTTGTCAATGCTAGTAAAAAATAATTTTTCATTATATTATTTACATGCAGGTTGGTTGGATTGCCCTTCGTCTGGCCAAGAAATTTTTGGTATGATACCTTCGAAGGTTCCACTGGGTGAATCCTTCAATGACTACATTTTTCCTGGTAAAAGATACTCATTTAAACAAGTGATACATCAACAGAGAGTTTTAGGGAGAAAAGTAAGTAGAATTTGTCTTCTCTTCTTTTCCGTACAAGTTTTAGCACATGAGTGACCAAAATGAAAGGAATTATAGATTCTTGAATAATAATGAAAGAAGAAAAAGAATGCCACATACTAGTTTTTTAAAGAATTGCATGTTGCTAATTGTCATAAGTACCACAATTTATTTTGCACCCGACCTTGGCTTGCTTCATTTGACTGTTTTTTTTACAGTTTGTTGTATTGGCTTGCAGCTTGGTCTGGTAATTGATTTGACAAATACTTCTCGATACTATCCAGTATCAGATCTAAAGAAAGAGGGTATCAAGCATGTTAAGGTTTGTTGTGGACAACCTTCTCCCCAACCACATTTTCTTGTTAAGTAAATATTATATCTTTAAAGCTGTCGCTCCTTTTTCTTGTTCTTACATTTGAAGATCATGGTTATGGTTTAGATCCAATGCAAGGGCCGCGGTTCAGTACCTGATAATTCATCTGTTAATCATTTTGTCTATGAGGTTTGTTTCTTTCTTAATAGTATTGTTGTAGTTTTTCTGAGTTATTTTGTGAAGAATATGGTATCTATTTCTCTTGCTAGCTTGCTGCTGTTTACATGAATAAACATATACGTTACCTCAGAAACAAGCTCCAGTCATAGGAATTCTTGATACTTTCAAAACTACTTGTTGCATTAATTTCATATTATTTTAGGCTAGTATATATTGAAAGCGTGCAAATTTAATTGCTTTACCATCTGAATTTCATTTCAATTGTTAGATAATATTATGTTCTATCTAATCTAACTTACAATTAATCGGTTTTATATATTAATATTATATATTTCTTCATTCTTCAACACTGTTTTATAATTTCATGCTCATATGTTTTGTGATTTTTTATTTAACATTTTGATCAAAAGTTTCTACCCATATGATTATTTTCAATTCCAGGTTTTACAATTTTTATCACGTCAAAAACACTCGAAGAAGTATATACTTGTTCATTGTACACATGGTCATAATCGTACAGGATATATGATCATCCATTATCTGATGCGCACAATGTCAATGTCTGTTACTCAGGTGAGCATTGGAGTTGCTAAATGATTTCATATCTCTATGTAATGTTGCACAAGTTCAGTATGTATACTCGTTGGTTTTCCTTTTTTGCAGGCGATAAAAATATTTTCTGATGCACGTCCTCCAGGAATCTATAAACCTGAGTATATTGATTCATTATATAAATTTTATCATGAAAAGAAGCCTGAAATGATAGTTTGTCCTCCTACTCCGGAGTGGAAGAGGACTCCCGAACTTGTTGATCTCAATGGTGAAGCAGCTCCAGATAATGATGATGATGATGATGATGATGGAGTACCAGGTCCTCCTTTGCAGGTATCGATCTTATTGAAAATGAATTCTAATATTTGCTATGATATCTCATTATACGAATAGGTTGTTGATCTTCTGGTGTGTTTTCAACTTTTCATTTAAGTCTCATTTCAGTTTTCCTATTAGTTTTAATACATGGTTTGGGTTTAGGGGGGCAGCTCGAAGATTTATTTTTTTTATTTTCAGCTAAACCTGTAAAGCATAACATTCTAAAATCCTTTTTTAGGGAGAGGTGGGGGTACCCACTGCACCATCCATATATTTGGGTTGTCTATTATCATTGCTATGTACATCATAGAGCTTGAGTTCAGAAACAGTGGTCTAATTGTTTCCACGTTGTAGGGTGGCGATTTTCCTTTGGGTTAAGTTTTTAATGTTCCGGATGTATGTTGGTTGTGCCCCCCTTAGGTTTGAGCAGATTGTATTGGTTTTTCTAGATTTCGGAAAGAAATAAGGGGCCAAAATTTGGGATATGGTTGTCTTTGCCACATTTAATTATCACTTATCTTTTGCTCATGGATATTTCAAGGGATGTTTCCATTTGCCTTATGCGGAGAGGACGAACAGCCTTGTTACATGCTCATAAATTTTAAGTTTCCTCATTGTTCTTTTCTTTTTATAGGGTTTTATTTTAGCCTCCTAGTTGTACTTCTTGTCTCTCTATTTTATAATTTAAAAATGGTGTCCAGAAAATTTTATGGGATTTCTGAGTAATTCATTTAACTGTGTTTCCTTCCCATTTTTTATTTTTATTTTTTACTTCAATTCCCGTGCAATCAAATTATATAATTACACATGTAAATTCAAACAAACAAACAATTCATTATTAATTTAAAATCCACCAGTATCTCAATCACATAACTTAATACTCAAATACTCAAATTGTAAGGTTCAGAAATGTCGTACAAAATAATAAATGGTATAGACTAGAGTTCAACGGAAATAAATTTCCTAAATTTGACCACTACTACCCCTAGAATTAAAAGAGATCTGGGTATGCAAGTAATTTAGAAATGTCAAAGAGTCATCTCCACAATACTTACCAATAAATAAATAACAATAAATATATAACAGTACAATATTTACATAATTAATAACACTTATTTCATCCAAACGACTGGGAGGTATAATACATCAATTATCCTTATAAAACACTAACCACACCTCAATACCCAAATAGACCTTATTACGCAAGGGTTTCGTGGGTCCTAACTCAAAATCCCGGCACCAATTATGAATACCCAAATAGACCTTATTACGCAAGGGTTTCGTGGGTCCTTACAAGCAACAACACTAACTCAAAATCCCGGCACCAATTATGGATGCACCACATAACTATATGAATAAATACATGAATGTAGACACTTTTGTAATAAATCTGTGAGGCTAATTTATTAACGACAACATATTTGCACCTTCAGAATTAACTGCAACACGTTAAGTACAACCATTATAACTAACAAGTTATCATATAATGTCCATTGCCCACCATTGAACATGTCAAGCACAACTATTATAACAACATATCACATAACCTTTATTTTCTACACTTTGAACATGTTCAACACAACTATTATAACATATCACATAACATATATTTTTCACAATTTGAACATGTTCAACACAACCATTATAACAACATATCACACAACATTTATTTTCAACACTTTGAACATGTTCAACACAAACAACATTTATTTTCCACTATTTGATGAAAATTATTTCAGCATAATATATATTTAATCTCACACATTCCAGGATAAACACAACCATACATAGATATAATTAGAGTGATGTCCTTATGAGTGTCGTTATTAAAATTCTCATGCAATGGTCTTTATTCCAAATGTGCTCCACCTTCACCAATTAATTTACTTAGTGTCAAAACTTTTTAGTTTTAGTTTTTTATAGATTGACGTACAAAAATATATTACTAGTGTAACAATGCATCAACGACTATCTTAATTTATTTATTTTTCTAACCCATTCACTATTTTATCTAAATATCATAACACAAAATATAGTATCTATATTCCTGATAGTTGATTAAGATAACAAAATAAAAATACGACATATTCATCGATTAATTTTATTTTATTTTATTTTATTTTTTCAAAATATCAATAAGGGGTTTTGTTCGACTATCAATAAAAGAAATGGTTATATAAAATTAATATGATCATAGTTAAATCATTCTTGAGGGGATGAATCACTACTTTTTTCTCTCCTCAACTCTTTCTTTTTATATAACAGAGGGTTTGTGAATGGGAGACGTCAATTTTTTTTTTTCTTTTTATTAGTAGAGGTGGGGAACTTGATGTTTCAACTTAAACCCATTAAGAGCCTAATTATTCACTAATCAGTTTAATGTAATTTTGTCTTTAAAATTTTTCGATTTATGTTATTATTATTGTTATTATTATTATTATTATTATTATTATTATTATTATCTATTATGTATATTTAAAACAGACTCCGCTGCCACCTCATACTATTTCTTTTACATGTTCAAATATTTCCACTTCAACCAAAAAGTTAAAGTGTACGTCTCAGTTTTTAAATAGTTTTTTTTCACAAATTATATATATCATCCACTATTTTATATTATATCTCTTATTTTAAATATTATTTCATAACGTCTACTCAATTTCTAAATTAATTCCACATTATTATTTCATAACATAACATTATTATTTCATAACATTTGCCTAAATCTTTTTCGCATTAATTATACATTACTATTCAATACGTTTTTTTTTTGTCTGCATTAATCAACTTTACATTTTCGACTCTATCTTCCATCTACTTATATGTTTTTGTCTCAGATGCCAAAAAAACATCTATCAATTTCAACACCTGGTTTAGTAGATTTCTCTAAACTTAACAATTGTTTTTTTTACTGTTATTGAACCAAAAAAAATTGTTGGCACCGTCTAAACTTCTACAGCACCGCGGTTTAAGAATTTTTCGTTTAAATTTCTCTATTAAGGTAATTATATTTGAATTGTCTTATATACTAAATGAGAATATTTTTTTAAAGATAGTTAAACTCAAATATAATATATTATAAGAGTCTGATTTATTTGTTCTCGTATATCAACTTCGATGGTGATATATACAAAATTATATGCTTAAAATATTGATTGTTGAGTATAGAATCTTTATAAATTAAAAGATATTAAAAGTGTTGAAATGCATTAGTTATTAATTAAACGTAATTAATATCATTCACTATCTTATATTATATCTCCTATTTAAATATTATTTCATAACGTCTACTTAAAGTTTTCTAAATTAATTTCACATTATTATTTCATAATATTTGTCCAACATCTTTCACATTAATTCCACATTACCAGTCAATACGTTTTTTTTTTTGTTTGCATTAATCAACTTCACATTTTCATCAACTTCACATTTTCACTTCTATGTGTATCTACTTATTGTTGGGTATTTCTCTTCTATAAATTTAAAATTGAATATATATTATTGATATAACTACTTTATCAATAATCATTTGACTATTGGGAAAAATTTCACTTAAATTAAAAAAATTAAAATATACCAACACAATGTGCGGGTTAACGTCTAGTTAATATTATTACCAAGAGTTAAAATAACACAATACAATTAAGTTAGAAACTAGTAACTATCACCAACAAATTTCTATAATAATTATCTCTATTCCTAATAAGGTAAAACATAAAAATAAAATAAAATGGTCAGATGTTACAGTGTCCATTTTCACTCCCATCGAGTGTGCCGTTCATATGTCATTGAAGATAACATTGCACTTATTGTGGTGTCTGAATGAGTTTTACTATAAGCTTGTTTATTTAAAATTGGCCTGTCTTAAATACCCTTATATGTTATATTAGTACATTCTTGAACCTAGTTGTTAATTTTTTTTGTACTTTGGATCAAACAATGTTTATAGAACTCACTGGATATTGAGACTGAATGTGAATTATTTTCGGGTTATGAGATAACCCCTATTTATAGAACTCACTGTGACTATTAGAATAAGACTCTGAAACAGACTCTAACCAACTATAACCGTCATTGACAGCTGTAACACTAACAGAATTGAGAAATAATCCAGTACAGTAGAGACTATGTAAGGCCTCGAGAAAACTAACAGTTACATGTGTATACTCTTTTAGTATCCTATTGTCTGATTGTAATCAAAACTTGATGTCTTTCCTATTCTCTTAGGAGAACCACGAGATTGAGACAATAATGACAAATGATGATGTTTTGGGAGATGAGATACCTAATGATCAGCAAGATGCATTTCGGAAGTTCTGCTTTCAAATACTCAAATTGGGGGTTGGGGTAAGCCTTTTAAATATCTGTATTTCATGTGAGTTTATCATTTGGATTTCGTTTGTGCTGACAAGTGACTACTCAGTGATGTAATTAAGATGTTTTTAATTTTATTAGCTTCCCTGCTTGTTTGTTAAATTGCATGGCAAGAAATGAGTCAGTGGGGTTGTATTCTGCAAGATGTTACTCTAATTATTTGGTACTTGTTTATGTTTGTCTCATTGTTGCTCTTGGTTACAATTGTGTGGTTGGACAAAAGCTGCTGATAACATGGTTTTGCTTTGCTTTGCTTTTCCCCTTTCTTTTTTAATTATGCTTTATCTTAACTTCCAATACATGTTTTTATTTTGCTCATCCTCCCTTTAATTATGATTTACCTTATTAATGTATCTCTTATGCTTATTATATTACTGTTTTATCAATTTCTGTAAATACAGGCCAGAGGACACATGCAATTTCCGGGATCACACCCAGTTTCTTTAAACAGGTCCAACTTAACTGAGCCTTTAACATACTATATTGTGATATGTTATAATATTAATTAAGTGGAAAACCTAAGGTTGCAAGTTATTGAGCTACTATACTTTCATTTACCATTCTTCTGTGCCTTAACAAATCATATGATTATGTTGGTAGTTAGAATTGAATTTTTTGTGTGCATTTATGTCCTTACAAATTATGTAAGACTGGAAATGAACAAACTATGCTTAGGAGGGGAGGTTTGGGAGAGTTTATACAGATGTGGTCTAAGTTCCAAACAGTTGTTTTGTTTCAATTATACTAATTAGTAATTTTTTTTTCTAGGTTCTATTAAAATTCAAATCTATGTTCTAAACTTGTCATTTACTTTTATGCTTCCATAGTTTTGTAAATGTAGTTATTAAAGTTCCTTATTGATTTGGCCTTTTTATCCATAGTATGTCAAATGTTAAATTTGGTTGCTTTGCATGCAGGGATAATTTACAGCTGTTACGACAGCGTTACTACTATGCAACATGGAAAGCTGATGGAACAAGATATATGATGCTAATAACTATGGATGGGTGCTACTTGATTGATAGAAACTTCAATTTTCGAAGGGTTCAAATGAGGTTTCCTTGCAGGTTTACAAATGATGTATGTGTGGTATACTGCTAATCCTGTTAATTTAAAATGGAACTTCTGAATATGTTGCTGTTTGAACTTAACGATGCAAAAACTAATATGTTCATATATTTGGCTTCCAAGGGCTTGGCTGAGAAGACTCACCACTTTACATTACTGGATGGGGAGATGATTATTGATACATTGCCAGATTCAAAGAAGCAGGAAAGGAGATACCTAATATATGATCTGATGGCGGTCAACTTCATTTCGGTGATAGAGGTTCAATTCATCTGTAATTGCACAATATAATACTGGATGTTCTCATTTTGGTTTTGATTAATATTGTTCCATAATTGTGCCATTAGATGTAATTTTATTTCCATGGTGGAAAAATACTGAAATTAATGCAACCTATTTTTTCTTAAACTTAATTTTTGTTGTGGTTAACTAAGCAAATGCAACCCTATTTTTCTAGAGACCATACTAGCTGTTTCTTTTATAACCTGACATATCAGTTTTTTTCTTTTTAATTAATTAATTTTCTATGAAAGCAGTATAGCAATTTTTGACTCTACTACCAAATTGTTTTTCTTCCTCCTAGTGTAAACTTTCCAATCAGCTTCTTGTGCAGTACTTTCTACTAGTGCAGTTTCAAGGACAGGTTCAGATGGTTTGGTGGGATTTTCTGATTCTATTGGGTGTGGAATTTATTGGTACTGCTGGTGTGGAATTTATTGGTTTGCTGTTGTAGAATTTACCGATTCGGCTGATTCTGTAGGGGCAGGATTTTCTGTTCTGCTGCTGCATTTGTTCTACCATCTAAAAACCCAAAAAATATGGAATTCTGTTGTTTCTTTCGAGATTAAGGTATTCTCCCTCTGAATTCCAACTTTGGAGTAATAAGGTTGATTCTCAAAGGTCACATCCGTAGTGTGGTAAAATTTTTTGGTTGTCGGGAAGTAACACCTACATCCATTTTGGTGAGGTGAGTATCCAAGAAAAATACATTTGAGATATTTTGGGTCAAGTTTGCTGCGGAGAGGGTTTAAGTTGTGCACAAAGGTTGAACATCCAAAGATTTTAAATGGGATTGAGGTGAGAACTCTGCTGGTTGGAAAAATAGTTTGAAGATGGAATAGGGTCTGTCAAAATTGAGGATACGGGAAGGCATCCTATTTATGAGATAGGTGGCTGAAAGGACAGCTTCTCCCCAAAAATGTTTTGGTACATTTGTGGCTAGCATGAGAGATCTTGTTACTTTCAGTAGATTCCTATTTTTCTTTCTGCGACCCCATTTTGTTGGGGGTATATACACATGAACTGTGGTGGACAATTCCATGGATCTTAAGACAGGAGTCTAGTGTCAAACTAAAATATTCACGACCATTGTCGGTTCTGAGCACCTTAATTTTTGTTTGGAATTGTGTTTGCACCATGGTGTGGAAAAACTCAAATAATTTTCCAACTTCTGATTTCTCTTTCATGAGAAATATCCATGTGACTCTTGTGTGATCATCGATGACTGTAACAAACCATTTAGCTCCAATAATGTTGCTAACCCGAGATGACCCCCATACATCACTGTGAGCTAAGGGGAAAGGTTTATATGGTTTAGGTGAGTATGTGTTTCGGGTATGCTTGGATAACTAACATACTTCACGTTGAAAGTTCCTTAGGTTTTTACTGAATAATGACAGAAACAATTTTTCTAAGTACATGAGATTTGGGTGACCTAATCGATAGTGCCACAATATTATAGACTCATCACTGTTTGGAGAAACCACCGCACACGAATTGGCTTTGAGTTTTTTGGAGGAATCTTCAACTTGCAAGTAGTAAAGTCCAACACACTCTTTAACACTGCCACTTGTTTTTCCTGACTCCAAAATTTGAAATTCACACAGATTGGGAAAAAAAACTAGCAACACATCTCAAGTTTCTGGTCAGTTTGCTAATAGACAACAAGTTGCAATCAAGTTTGGGCACATACAAAATCTAAAGTAATATTTTTTTGAAATAATAATAGAACTTACCAGTAACCTTTGACAAGGTACCATCAACAATTTGAATAGAGGAGTTATCATGATTGGGAAAATAATTGTCAAATATTGTTATATCTTCTGTCATGTGATCCGAGGCTCCTGAATCGATGATCCGTGATATTGGTTTTCCTTTACTAGTGTGTAAAACATGTAGAAAATTACCTTTTTGTGGTACTGAAGCTGTACCACATTTTTCTATAGTGAGACAGTCTGTCGGAGCATTTTCTACAAAGCCTCTAATTGTTCTTTGCTGAATGGAGATGGATCCTGTTTCTCTTCCATTTCTTGTGGGTCGTGTGTTGCATTGCCTCTGACGTCCCTGTTGCAGAATGGTTTTGACCTCTCCCATTCAAGATGGTTTTGGCCATTCAACTTGTGGCCAGTAATGAGAAGTTCAGTCCCTTCGATTGAGCCGACAAGATTTATGCCAGTCTCTGTGGGTGAGACTTCTGTTTTGTCTTCTTCCATGGCTGGGTTGATGAAAGAGACTAGGGATGATTCAGATCTGGCTTTGATACCATGCGGAAAAGTGATTGTTTATTCACTTGATAATGAAACTGATTCCATGAGTAGTATAAATAGTACAAGTAACGTAATTATGTATAATCAAAATAGAGTTGGAAATTAGGAAACTGATTCCCTATAAATGCTATCCTAAAAGGAAATAAAAATAGAACTGAAATCCTAATTAATACATACTAATAATAACTATACAGATCAGACTCTTATGATTCTGATTTTTGATCTCATAATCAACACGTTTACTTTGCTTTCTGTTTGCATGATTCTTGTTAATCATCCAAAGTTCTTGTTAATGTAGCTTATTGTTTAATCTTGTTGGCCATATATTATGATATATGAAAGTAGGGATTTAGCATGAAGGAAGGTTTTCAAAATGTATACAAGGAGGGAGATGTAGATGGAAGGAACTCAGCTAATTAATTCAGTTGGTGGTATTATAGGAACAACTGTTATTTTAGTAATTAGGTGTCTTTTAATTTATGAATTAGGAGAATTATTAGGACTTATTAGAGTATCATAGTTGCAAGGTAATAAAATACAGGATATAAGTAAGAACCAGGGAAGAAACGAAGAGAAAGATAGAGATGCACACTGAGGTAGACAGCTACTCAGTTACCACCCAAGGATGCTGAATATTTACCAACATAACGGAATATAAAGGAATGTGAGAAACTGATGACTGAAATGCGAAGATGGACAATGCTGACATGTCCACTCTATGTTTTGCACTTCTGGATTTGTGTATTTTAAATAGATCATGATGTGTGGTGTATCTTTAATTACATTTCCTTAAAAGATGAACCATGTTGAAATCAATCTAACATTTGGTTATCATATTAATCTTTACTTAAAATGTCTGTATGTCTTTTCTTCTAACTATTATCCTTTAAAATCTGTGTTTTCTTTTTCTTATTTACAAATTTATGGTTAATGTGGTTCAAACCTTGGTGCAGCGACCTTTCTGTGAGCGGTGGAAGATGCTTGAGAAGGAAGTGATTGAACCCAGAAATCAGGAACGGTACCAAGGAAAAAATCCATACTATAGATATGACATGGAGCCTTTCAGGGTATGCATTTCTGACCTGAATATTAGGCATATAGCTCAAGCTTTATTTTTCCTCTGGTAATTGGCTGTTAATATATCTGAAATGATTAGGTGAGGAGGAAAGCTTTTTGGTTGCTCTCTACTGTTACAAAACTTTTGAACGAATTCATTCCGAAACTCTCACATGATGCAGATGGTCTCATATTTCAGGTGGGTAATGGGTGTAGATCATTTTCATTTGTACTGAATATTGATGAGATTATCTCTTCTGACCTGTGCATCACTTGCTTCTTTTTCAATGCCAAGATAGCAAGTAACCAATATTTCAATCACATGGCTTTTAGCCTTTAAGATATTTGTTTTTCCCATCGGATTCTCTCTAACATCAGGGTCTACATACTACCGCGTCTTAATCTATGTTGTCAATCCCGGCGAGATCCCGCTGTCCCGGTGCGGTGGAGGGGCCACCTATCGGGAAAACGCATTCGACGGTAGCAGCGCTCTCTGCCGTGAATCCCACTATCATCGTGACCTGTTATCCCAGCCCCGACCCACTCTAGGGCATTTTAAAAAACACAAGTTTTTATTTTATTTTTCATTAAGGGTATGTAGGTCAATTTGCACCCACTTAAGTCCTAATATTATATTATTATAACCCACAAAGGGGTTGGTTTAGCATCAAGAAAAAGAAACCATTTTCGCTCTTCCTCTGTTTCGTTCTTTCTTTGCTGTTTTCGTTCTTTTCTTGTTCCATTCAACATCGTTATGTTCTTGCTCTGATGTTTTTCATTCTTTTCGCGACTGTTTTGTCTGCTCTGTTTTGTTGATTACGATTACTATTAGAACTTAATTTTGATGTTATATTTTGGTTATTAAGTATGTCTATCCCTTTAATTGTGTATTTTGCTATTTTTTTAGTATTTTTGTATACTATTTGTATTTTATGTTTAGTTTATATACTGTTTTTTGGCCTTAGCAATAGCAATAGCGGTCATCCCTCGATCCTGCTATCCCATTTTGACGGTTAGGTGCTCTGCGCCGCTATATGAGACTGACAACATAGATCTTAATCTGAGAAAGGATATCCTTGTGGCTTCCATCGTGATCTTAATATGATGTCCGATCCAGTAAATGAGACATTGTATCTAGCCTAACTTACAGAGGATCAATATCACCTAGACTAGCGTATAGTTTAGGCACATTGGTCCATTCGTTTATTTCCTCCTTTTACCATACACAAAGTCTTTCCTTCTTCTTTTCCTCGTGTTATTGAGGTTGTTACTGACAATATTTATGATCAGGGATGGGACGACCCTTATGTACCACGCACTCACGAAGGCCTCTTAAAGTGGAAATATGCTGATCTGAATTCAGTTGATTTTCTCTTTGAGGTGATAATTTTCAACTTATTACATATGTTGCTCTTGATGTTTCTCTCTCCACTTATCATTTGGTTACTTCTAGTTTGTTGCTGATGCACCCAACTAATATCTAGCTGCTTGTATTTAACAGATTGATGGTGATCGTCAGCTGCTTTTTCTCCATGAACGTGGAAAAAAGAAACTCATGGAAGGGTATATTGTTACATTTGAAGGTCAGGAAGATTTTTTTTATTTCATTACTCCTGCCCAACTCATTCAGTTTTGATGTTAGTTGTTTGAATATCTACTATGTATTTTTAGAGTATCATGGTGTATCTGAGAATATTTTAGAACATCTTCAAAGATATTTAGAATATAGTGGAATGAATCAGTTATGTCCTAATTTTATCTTGTTTCCTTATTTTAATATATCAGTGGGCTTGTGCTTGGGCTAGTACTTAAGCTTGTACTTTACCTAAACTATTGTTATAAATAAATATAAAAAGAACAATTTTGTTTTTTTTATGACAAAATTTAGGGTGAGGGGATAGTGCTCCATTCCAAGGTAGGGAAGATCTTACGACTCATTGAACACTTACAAAGGGATTTATATTTGTCTCCCTCCAAAGACAATTGGTTATTTAGTATTGCATTATTACACTACATATACATATAATAGACTATTCTTTGAACTTTTTTTACTACCTCTTCCACCCTCCTCTTTCCCCTACCTAAATACTATAATTTCAACTAACTAACGAATTTCATGCTTCATTCTTTTTTATTTTTTAAGTTAAAATCATTCTTGCTGCTTTTTAGAATAGGAAATTGAAGTTTTATTATGTCGAGTCAGGTCATGGCTTCATATTTTTTTCTCAAGGTCATGGCTTCATTTGTTTCTCAGTACTTACAAGTTCACCTGCTAATTTGGTCACCAGACTGTTGATTTTCTTATCACTAACCAATTTCTAACACCCACCAGAAAGTTGGGTATGGGAATTGGCATCTAAGTTTCTTTGTGATAATGTTTCAGCAATACTTATTATGAGCACATTATTTTGTCATGTTTATGTTTCTAAATCTGCAATTTGTCGAGTTTTTAGTTGCATTGGTTTGTTGCTAATGCTTAGTGAAAATCTAAAATATGCAGAAGGTTCAGACCCCTCTCTTTATTCCGGAAAGATCATTGAGTGTGCTTGGGATGGTGATAGACATGAATGGATATTCAAGCGAATCAGAACAGATAAGTCAAATCCCAATGACTTTAATACTTACAAAAAGGTCCTTTGCCAACTCCTTTGATTTTAAATTTCCCTTTTGTATCTCATTCTGTATATCATTTTAGCTATTTGCTCAATTTATTGCAGGTGATGCGAAGTATAAGAGACAATATCACAGAGGATATCCTGTTGAATGAAATAAACGAGATAATCTGCCTTCCCATGTATGCCGACAGGATAAAAACTGATAGCAAAGCACATCTCCACACTAATATCGCTAGGCGAAGGTAATCAATGAGGAATTCATGGTCTGCAAATGTTTCACTGGTGGGAAAATCATATGTTGAAAGTGAACATCTGGTGAAAGTCAACTCTAAAGGAGACCCATTGATGCTCTGCAAATGGCCATCATCTGAAGGTTCATCATATCATGTAATTAGTTAGTTATTAGTTATCGCAGTAATTGGTACCGCACAAATTCAGGCATGAAGCCATTTCCTATGGTTATTTAGATGAAAAGTTAGATTTAGGATCTCTGTGTATATTATCTTATAATTTTCTTTGTTAAGTAGTGATTATAAACTGTTGAAAGGGTAGTTGTTTATTAGATTCAAGTTTCATTACATTGGTCAGAATATTCCCTGTATGTGAATATTAATTTGGGAAAAGTACTAATGAGCATTCCATTCTCTCCTGTGTGGAAATTATTCTGCATTTACCTCCTCAGTGTAAACTATGTTAGGATGAACTTATCAAGTCATTTCTACAGCGTATTATTCTCAAGAATATCAAGTAGTAGCCCATTTATAAGTATCAAAGGTTGTAATATTATGAAAGGGTGTAGAGAGAGGTGAAATCAATTGTGCTTTAAACATGTTTGGTAGAGATGAAAATATAAATGTGGTTAAGTGGAAGCTGGAAAGCTCCCTTTGATGAATATTTTTGCTTACAAAAAAAAAAAAAATTGGAAGATGTAAAGAAACTAATTCTCATAAGCAAATTAAATTTTTATAATCAATACAATGCTAGAAAATATTTTTAAGATTTCAATGGTTGAAGTAAACCACACTAAAAAGTGGACCGCTTAATGCTTTCTTAATTAATCTCCTTTTGATTTTGTGGTTTGCAAAATGATTACTTGGAAAAATGGTGCATCTTTTTGTCAAAGGAAAAATGGTATTTAAGCAGCCAAAAAATGATCGCTGGTTACCCCCACAAATTCATTCCTGCACCTTCACAACTCTGTTATACATCTATACTGAAATTAAATACTCTTATCTTCGTACATTCCCATAGAGTTTTTGTTTCAGTTATTTTTTGGATGACTGTTTTTGTTATATGATTTTTCTTAAATATCCTTACCATTGTGCACTACCACAGTTCTATCTGTGTAGGAGGAGCTGCGTGATATACACCAATAGTTTAGCAGATCTTAGCATTACATACACACTTTGGAGGTCTTATCTTTACTCACCTAGCCTCTATCCAATGGTGCCAATTGGATTTTTAATCAGTTGTGAATCAATCAAGGGCAAGTAGCAATTGAAGATCATACAACTTTTTGGTTCTTTTTATGTGCGCCCAAAACTGAAAAAGGTGAGTCAACAAATATTGATCGAGTTGATAAATAGTTGACTTATACCCACAATGATGTGAGTTGAGTAACTGTTGTCCAGGACTTCATTGGTTGATAATCTATTAGTACATGAAAGAGGAAAATGGAAGTGAGCATGACAAGGAGTAAGAAAAATTAGTCTTCAAGAAAGATGCATTTTGGTAAAGAAAAAGTTGTGGTGTGTGTGAAAATGATAGTAAGGGAAAGTTGTATGTTGCATTAGACAGAACACACCACATAAAAATGTTATTATTCTGTTACAATTTCAAGTTGCGTTATGCTTCATATCATGCTATTAAATTTTTTGAACGCTATACAATCTTGTCCTTGAAGATTGGCAAGCCAGCCATGAAACACCGTCATCCCCACTGCACGATCACTTATGAATCCATCTGCGCTTCAAACTTCCTTGTACCGAAAGCTCAAAAACATAAACTGACAAACCTGCAGACACATCATAACAAAATGAAGTTACTTTTCTTCAAATGAATTACTGTAAATATCATAATAAGCTAATAACCTTATAGAATACAGACAATTTAAACATACTGAATAACAGCTTTCAAAAGCTGATAATTCTATGTTAGAAAACTTAAAACTTAAAACTTAAAAAAAAGGAGCTTTTCCTAAACACAACAACAAATTCCTGCTCAAAGAAAGAAATGAACTCTTTGCTTCCAAACAAGAAGCCACAAATAGGTATCTAATCACATAAGTAGTTCTCAATCAATGGTGCAGATGAACAATAGATTACAATTTACACGCGACCAATTTGAAAGATTTATTGAAGTGAACTCTGACAGAGAAGAAAACACATGAAGATTCTGACAACAGAAAAGTATACTTCATCATCAAGTAAATGCACAAAGAGACTTCCAAAAAAAAAAGATTTATTTAGAGATGAAAGCTAATTCACTTTCTGAAACACTAGAATCAACCAAATAAACAAAGTTTAAGATTGAATAACAAGGAAAGAAAAAAAATAGGAGACTTCATAGCATAGTACTGTAATTTTGAAGCAAAGATAACTAAAAGTCTTTCACATCACCCTATTGAAATCTTTTTGAGGTTATGATGGTTGCCACTATCCAATAGAATTAGCTCACAAAATAAATTCTTCTATTAAACAATGTTACACTGATGGACAATAGATTTTTCACAAATTTCTAACTGAAATATAAAATTGTAAATATTCACCAACTCTGCTCCTGTTTTATGTTTCTGCAGTGCAATGTCTCCTTAGTAATGTTATTTCATTTGATTTTCATGGGTTACAACCATGCATATCAACCTAAGATATATAACTTGGACAGGTCATTGACGTGGCCATTGTACTTAGTCAATATTACAAATTATAAAAAAAAAAAAAAAGTTGTAACTGTAAATTTGATAGTTGGAAAAATTCCAAAATAGATTCATATCCTACTTAAACATTTCATACTACACTTGAGTAGACATTCACAAATTTATTTTGAATTGTATGATTCTGATGTGGAACATCATTTATGACTGTTACAGTGACTCGGCAGCCAAGTCACCGGTTTTCTTATCAAATCAGTCAATTCAAACTAGATTTCATCAGTTCCCACATACTTCCAATCTAATTAGTGGCTTGGACCAGTCACATGAACGATTATGGGTCAAACAGGATCGACCAGCTTGTCCAAACCGTTCTTCCATCAATGTTATCAACACAATTTCAACATCTATGTAACTGAACATATAGCACAACTCAATCCAAATTCCACTACTCCAACACATTAGTTTCATTTAGTTATCGGCCAATAGCTCGGTTGATGAGCTGACGGACACCCAAGGAGTACTAAACAATGAGGTTTAGGGTTCCAATCATGGAAACTAACATAACTCACTAATTTAGTAACAATTTGCCTATCTAAAAAAAATATCAGCAAAATCATCCACAGCCAATCATGAAACCAATCAAGCCAATAACACAAACATGGCTAACAACTCTATAAAGGGTTAAAAAAAAAGGTTATTGAAACAAACAAATACCTACACAGAAGTTCAAGATGCAAACTCACCTAAAACAACAAGGACCAAGCTTAACATATAAAAAATCAGAACCCTTGCAACACAGGTCTTTTTCCAAGCCTCTTGATCTCTCTATCCATTTTTCCGGTAAGCATCAACCCAAACATTTTGTAATCACACAAAAATGACCAAAAGGGGTGTCCAAAAGTAGCTGGCACATTCTTTTCAACAAAGAAATGACTATACCATGCACATCCATAACCAGATAAAGGAACAAAGAACAAAAACCACCAACTGAAGAAAATAGAAAACATCAAGAAGAAAATACTCAAAAACGTTCCCACAAAGTGCCAATGTCTTGTAGCCCTTTTTGAATGTTGGCTCACATAAAAAGCCCAGAAATCTTCTAAACTTCTGAAATTCATTGGGTTCATAAAAACATAAACAAAATCAGATTTTTGTAAGAACCCAATTGAGAAAAAGGGTGAAAATCTAATTGGGGTATGAAATTGAAAGGATTTAGATTAAAAAAAAGTTTGGTGGTTTATAAAAGTGTAAATTTGGAAATAAAGTTGGAATTTTGATGGGGAAGGGAAATTGGGGGCATTGAGTTCCACGGAAATGTGTTGTGCTGTGTTGCTTTGTGTTTGTCGTGTATGGTTTGGATTGGATTGATGATCTGAAGGAGACTTCAAGGTCAAGACTTCTTCTCAATCCTATATTTTATAGTTTTGCCATTTTCTTTATTTGGAAAAAAGTAAAATAATAATAATAATAATTTTTATTCATTTTATTTTAAGATGTAATTTTTGTATGGACATGCATCTATGATTAGGCAAAAATTACATCGCCACTCTTTAATTTATAAAAAATTGAAGTTTCAAGTAAGTTATTTTTTACGTGTCTAATTAATCATTTCTCATATTAAATTAGTTTCTTATATTTAAAAATGTCAATAAGGTTGAATAACATGTATAATATCAAAAGTCTTATTTGAATAAAAGTAAATTGCATATATAATTCATCACGATAAATTTTAAATTGCATTGTAATTAGCATAATATTTTTATAACTTTTATTTAAGATTGAAATTTTAACATAAATATTTTTTTTGTTGTTGTTAAAAGCGAGAGTCCAGTTATGGTGGTGGGTAATGAATTTTTTCAAAAAGTATTAAATTCAATAATCATATACATAATTAGTACCATAAATATTCTAAGAATAGAAGTTAATTTAGTGGTATAAATATTTTTAAAGATTTATGACTAATTTGATACTAAAAAAGACAAAAGACAAAAAAATTGTCCTTCTTAAAGGTGTTTTAAAAACGTTACTGGTTTTCTTTCTTCAAAATTTCGTCAGGTACTACGTTCATTTTGAATCTATGTTCAAATTTTGTGTGGGAGATTGTGAGGAAGCTCGTAAAATTCATTGTGTTAAATGGAAGAAAGAGGGTATGGGAGTACAGAGGATGACAAGTTTTAAATATATTTTATAAGACAAATAAGGTTGGCATCAGAAAAATAATCAACTAGGTTTATGATTTAAAGTTTTGTCTCGTAAATATGGGATAAATAGATTTGGTGTTTTGTGTATTTCAACTTCAGTGTCGAATTGGCGGAAGACTTAGCTTCGGTGTGTGAGGGAGTGAGTGTAGGTAAATCGGGTTGGTTTAGTGATGAGTTGACGAGAAATGTGGGTGATGGGAGTCTTACCTCTTTTTGTCAAGATAATTGGTTGTAGGGAGGTGTTGTGTGGAACGTTTTAATTGGTTGTTTGTTCTAGTAGAAAATAAATCAATCTTAGCATCTGAGATGGGTAGTCTTAGTTGGGATGTTGACAAGAATAAATTTATTTGTTTGAAAAGAGAATTTTGTGTTGGAATGTAGTGTTTTGTTGAAAACAATTGTTCTGTAGGAAAATATAGCAGATAAGTGGATTATAAGCTTAACCGTGATGATATGTACTCTGCCAAGCTTGCTTATCATATTTTAGTGGATGCGTCGAGCGTATGAATCTTTGAGTGACATTATTTTGAATAAAGTGGCTTCACTAAATTTCTTTTTTCTTGTGAATTTTTTTATTTAATAGGCTACCTACCAAAGATAATGTGGCTTCTCGTGGGTTGCATGAGCAACGTTCAATTTCATGTGTTGGCAGGTGTGATAGGACGAAATCGACTCAACACTTATTTTTTTAGCGTTATATTTTTGCTCGGATATGGACAAATATTTTAGTTTGGCTTGGGACTAAAAGTGTTTTTCAAAGAGAAACCTTTATTCATAAACGACAATTTGAAGGTTTATTTTTTGATGACAATATATCGCGTCAAACACTTCAAATTATTTGGTTTGGATGCGTCTAGATCATTTGAAAAGCTCGTAATGATATATTTAAACAAGGTATTGTCACATCACTTAATTAGTTGGATCATATTAAGATCACTTCTTGGTCTGGCTCAAAGCTAAAACTTTTTCTTATGACTTCAATCATTGGTGGCAATACCCCCTAGAATGTCTTGGTTTCTTTTTGAAACTTATCTCGGCTCTTCTTGAATTGTAACATTGAGCTTTATAGTGAGATACTCGTTATGATGTTTAAGCGTTTTGTAAACTGTTTCTGTTATTCTTGGCACCCATTATGCTTTAAATAATCCTCTTTTTAATAATTGATCAAATCATGAATGCTTAAGATAAAAATAAAAAATAAAAATCATGCGACTTTTTTATGTGAATCATAAGCATTCATGTATGATTGTATAGTTAAAACTTAATCATCTTATATTAAAATTTCTCTCACTTAATACATCTCATATATATAGAGTGGAAATTCGTTGACTTTAAGAGTAACTCTACGATGAGTTGCTTTGCTCAATAATTCAATATTAATTAACGATAAATTTCACTAATTCAACATTCAAATTCAAAATTCTTATTGAATAGATCAAATCCATAAATTTTATCAACAATTAAATTAATGAAATTTATCGTTTATATTAAGTTATTAAATGAAGTAACTTACTTGAAACTTATTCATGAAGTCAACCCATTTAAAAAAAAATATATATCTATATATATATATATACACACACACAAATATTTGATTAATAAAATGTTGTTTGAAGTATGCGTAAAAAATTCTATATTAATATTATATATAAAAAAGTCATTATAAAACAAAAACAAAATAAACAGCCCATAAGATAAAAAAAGT
>JBBPBT010001034.1:1022622-1048841 GCA_037974875.1 Cicer bijugum
TAATATTTACACTTTTTATAATGAAAATTAAATAAAAATACTATTTTAAAATAAAATTATACTTACAAGGATATACACCAAACAAAAAAATTTACAAAGACCAAAATCAAAAATTTATAATTACAAAGAACAAATATATTTAAACTTTATTTTTTTTTGAACATTCCTCCCTTATTTATTTAGTATTTATAATTTGTCTTAGAAAATAAAAAATTAAATTAAATACAGTTATATATACAAGATATTTTTAGTAACATTAACGCATAAAATAGACAAATTAAATTTATTAACTATATTTTAATATGGGTAGAAAAGATGATAGAAACTTTTACAATTAATTTTTCATATGCTCACTCCCACACGTGGTGCCACGTTCACAATGTATTAATTTACAATTAATTAAGCTCAAAATTCCACAACTACCCTTTTCTGATACATTTTCATTATTCAAGTAATCGAGTCTTACATTTGACCTCTTTTCATTTTCTCACCAACCCTACCAAAACAAACAAAAACTTGTCTTTCTTTAATATAATTTTTTATTGTTTATAGAATAAACTTTTTTTATGAGTCATATATAAATATATAAAGTTGAATGACTAGGGATGCAATGAACGTGTCTTGCAAGTTTTTAACTAAAAACATTCAGTTTGGAGAGGAGGACAGTACATTCTTAGAGAGTATAAGAAAATGATAAAGACATAATTGGAACGAGTATATCTATACAAACTAATGTCTATCATCCTTGGACCAATATTTTTGAAATTGGAACGAGTGAGCAATTTCAATCTCCACTCCTCCGAGAATTCGCGCTATAGTTTTCTCCTCTTTTTCTTGGATATTGCATTTCATTATTAACTCCAATATGGGTAGGATAAATAACCTAATTTTTATAATCAAACAAGAATTTTCAACCTATTATAAACAAATATTTGGAGTTTTTATTCTACACATATGAATCAAGAACATATTACATGTACCATTCTCTTACTCCTTCCACTATTTTTATTGAAAATAAACAACAATAATTCTCTATATTCTTTCTAACATTAAATATAAACAACTTATAATTAAATTAATTCAAAATTGCTTATTTTCAAAGTCGGGGAGTATTTATTTGTACACCACTAAATAAAAACCCAAATACGTACATAAACTCACACACAAACTTCACAAACCCACACCAATTACATAATTATTCATTCGGAATCTTGTCACACTATGTAAAAAATGACATTTTATAGTACGTCTTTTACACGCTTATTAAATACAAGCGATGTTGTAGAATTTTTTTAAAAATAATGGAGGATACAACAACGCTTTTTTGACAAGCGCGGTAGAAAAAGAGATATTGTAGGCTTTTAAAAAATAAGTTAAGAAGGTCTTTTACAACGCTATTTTAAAGAGCGTTCTAATAGGCTTTTAAAAAATAAGTCAATGAGGTCTTTTACAGCGTTCTTTCCAAGAGTGCTGTAATAGTCTTTTAAAAAATAAGTTAATGAGGTCTTTTACGGTGCTTTTTGAAAGAGCGCTTTAATAGGCTTTTAAAAAATAAGTTAAGGATGCCTTTTACAGCGTTTTTTCAAAGAGAATTGTAATAGGCTTTTAAAAAATAAGCTAAGGAGGCCTTTTATAGTGCTCTAATAGGCTTTTAAAAAAATAAACTAAGGAGGCCTTTTACAGTGCTCTAATAGGCTTTTAAAAAATAAGTTAAGGAGGTATTTTACAACGCTCTTTTAAAGAGCGTTGTAAAGTTAATGATGTCTTTTACAACACTTTTTAAAATAGTGTTGTAATAGACTTTTAAAAAATAAGTTAAGAGGCCTTTTACAGTGCTCTTTGAAAGAGCACTGTAATAGGCTTTTAAAAAAATAAGTTAACGAGGTCTTTTACAGCGCTCTTTCAAAGAATGATGTAATAGGCTTTTAAAAAATAAGTTAATGAGGTTTTTTACAGCGTTTTTCTAAAGAGCGCTGTAATAGACTTTTAAAAAATAAGTTAAAGAGATATTTTACAACGCTCTTTCAAAGAGCGCTGTAATAGACTTTTAAAAAAAAATAAGTTAAAGAGGTTTTTTACAGTACTCTTTGAAAGAGCGCTGTAATAGACTATTAAAAATTAACTTATATTTTTTTTAAAATAATTACATTAAAATGAATACATTTTTCACATGCTTTAAATTTTATTTATCATATATAGATTAACAATATAATTTATATTTAATATTTTTTTTACAACTCTACTATAGCATTTTAAAATAAGAACGTTTTATGTCTTTTGAAAATAATTTTAACGCACTTTATATATATAATATTACATATTTCATAATTAGATCAATATTATGAACTTGCTTTCTTTTAATTTGAGTAAAAATTTTACACTAGTATAAATATTTTGCTGATACTTTTTTAACAAAATTTACTAACATTAAACTATAAAAATAATATTATGACAAACTGTAAAAATAATATATTCGATATTTTAGAATAAAATTTTAATATTTTGAAAATATTTTATAACAATTTAACCTTTTTTTGGATTAAATTTAACTTTCTTCAATACTAATGTATAAAATACTAATTTATATTTAAAAGACATTATATAATTACTTTATATAGAGTAGTGTTTGACTTGAAAGTTATGAACAAATAACAACTCTTCTCAATCAACTATTGTCCATACGAACCATATTGCCAACAATCTTCATTGCGAACCATCTTCATCATTGTTACTATCCCTACCAACTCTCATTCAAATATTATCCCTAAACCCTAAACCGCTTCAATTTTCTCTTCATTACGTAAACTTCATACGCTTGTTTCCTCCTCCTCTTTATTCTCCTTCTCATTGTGAACCCTACGAACATTATTGCCTTGTTACTAACCCTCATTACGTAAACTTCATACGCTTGTTTCCTCTTTATTCTCCTTGTCATTGCGAATCATCTTTGTTTCTGCGAACCCTACTCTCCTATGAACCGTTCGTATTTATGCGTTGTTCTTCTTTGTTCGTATTTCTGCGCCGTAACCGTATTGTTCTTCTATTTTTCAAGTATTGTATTTATTAGTTTTTTGTTTCAATAAAATGCGTGTTGAACTTATACTGCTATCAATGCAAAAATATTTATTGACTTATATATTTTATTTTATAGTGCCCTCATCAAACTAACAACATCGATTGTGGGTACTATATATTGCGATTCATGAAGGAGATTGTTGATATGAATCAAACTATAATCTTGGAAACGGTAGGATATTTTCATTATTTGATTTTCATATATAAACTATGTATATATTTGATTCTAACTTATTTATGTTCAATTTTTATATCGCACAGTACTTTGACAATTCTAGTCCAACATACTCTGAAAGAGATCTAATTGAAATAAAGAAAGACTGGTGTTAGTATGTGATTGAAATAAAAATTATTTGATTTGCTAGGAAATGACATGCTGCAAGGGATAGTTATATGAATATATGATAGTTCTATTCTGTGTAGTTCTGATAGTTATTTGTATATGAATAGATCACATTTGAAAAGTTGTGAATATGTAGTTATATGAATATTTATATAGTTCTGTGTTGTTGTCAATATGTGAATATGTATATGAATATGTTGTGAACTGATTGTGTAAATATGTAAAGTTATAAAGTTAAATTAAAAAAGTTATATAGTTATGTTGTTGTGAAATGATTGTGTGAATTGATTCTGGATTAAAAAAATTTTGAAAAAAAAATTAAAAGATAGTGTTGTATGCATAATAAATCTATTGAATGCACCTTTTACAACGCTTTTTCCAAAAAATGCTATAAAACGAGTATAACAACGCAATATATTTACTTATTTTATAGCGCTTTTTTATTTTAAAAAGCGTTGTCGTATCTTTTACAGCGCTAGATGCTACAACGCTTATTTTATATAGTTATTTAATTATTTAAAAATGGTCATTTATTTTTTAACTAATGTCAGGCATCAACTTTTTCTCAACCTGAATGGCATGGCAGATAACATCATCCAAGAACTAGTATTTGTGGAATTATAGAATGAGTGAGCAATTTCAATCTTCAATCCTCCAAAAACTCAAGCTATATATGGTTTTCTCCACTTGTTCCTGGATATCACATTTCATTATTAACTCCAATATATATATGGTTAACATAAATAACCTAATTTTTATAACTGAATAAGAAATCTCAAAGAATTATAAACACACTTTTGGAGCGTTTATTCGATATATATGAATCAAGAACATAGTACATATATTATTCTCTTTCTCCTTCCACTATTTATTGAAAATAAACAATAACTCCAATACACTCTTTCTAACTTTAAATATAAACAATTTTAAATTAAATTAATTCAAAATTGCTTACAGTCAAAGTCGGAGAGAATATTTATTTGTACACCACTAAATAAAAATACAAGTACAAACATAACTCACACACAAACTTCACAATCCTACTCCAATTACATAATTATTCATTCTGGAACACAAATGGGAGGGCATCACCATCAAGGGCCAACAAAATCTTTCCATTCTCACGAAAAATTCCAACAGTGCCACATATAAAATCACAAGTAGGGCAAACCTCTTTAGGACACCATTGAATATTATAGATACCAACTGTTTGTGTTTGTACAATCTTAAAGAAGTTACCAAATGATCCAATTGTACTATCATCTCTTCCGGTGATAATCAACCTTCTTCCACTCTTTGCATCCCTCTCACCCAATCTCCATTCTGTAGACCGACCACAGTTTGAGGAATCTTCATCAAATGATATTCTCAAGTCCCTATTAAGCCTCACATTGTCGTCATCATTATGAGGAGCAAAAGGAGTGAATTTCACGTCCAAACCATTTAACGAGTTAGCGTTCTCAACACCAACATTGAAAGGACATGATCCATCTCTGGTGACCAAAGTGGATCGTCCTCCGTTGCCTGCAGTAGCAGGCGCAATGAAGTATTCCTCATCGATCTCAACGGGTTCGCCGCCGGTATCAATGATGAATTGGGCTATTGATGGTGTGGCCATCAAAAGCCATATATGAGCAAGAGTGAATATGGTGAGGGATTTAGTTGACATGATTATTAATTAATTAAGTAATTAGTTACTTTATTACCTTAATTGCTCACTTAATTACACTCAAAGGCTAGATGTGTTTTAGCTGTTGGTTGGGCAACGTATTTATATATAGGACTGATCATCATCCCATGCAATGCATATAATACTCAAAAAAGAATTAAGGAATGAATGGACACAAAAGTTCAATTAATTAATTACATGAGTGAATTATTTATTAATATATAGTTTGCTTTGTAATTGCTATTTGGACAAAATAATGAATCTTTCAAGCGGATGTGGATAACTTATCATTGTTTATATCGTTTGATTTTGAGAAGGTGGAATGCTGAATTTGTTTCCTTGTATGAATCGTCCAATTAAATGAAAATATACGTAGTTTCGTACAACTACCAAAAACCACATAAGACAATAGCTAAACTACCAAAAACCACATAAGACAATAGCTAAAACAATTTTGTTTCTTTCTTATTTATTTATTTATTTTTTTTGCTTTTTCTTTTCTTTTCAATTGGTGTTGACTCTCATTTGAAGAGAGCCCACCAAAAAGTTATCCCCTGTCACTGTACATGTGGAGCAAATCATTATCATTCATTCCATTATTCCATTATGTAGCAAGTCTCTATTTTCTTCTTCAACGACGATTTTCTCACAAATCAACATCATCTATATCTCCAACCATTACATAAGCTCTAACATCATTGACAATAACATACTCTTCAATTGTGTACCTTTTTAAAAGGTTTTCTTTTTATGGTGGCTTTTCTCTGTGCATCAGGCTCAACATCCGATTTCATTTATTCATCGCAATGATTTTCATCATAATTTGGATCATTGTCATCAACTTCATTTGACTTATTAGAAACCTCATGATTTCCTGATTCTTGTCTAGGCTCACATGAGACATTTGCACTCTCAATGTCTTTCAACCGTTGATCTTTTATGAACTCAACATCACAACTTCTAACAAGTTTCTTTATAACTGGATTATAAAACATGTATCCAAGTCCATCTAGACTATAGTAAATGAATACACATTTCCAACCTTTAACATCCTTTTTAGAGGTATGGACAAATGTGTTACATTCAAAAATATGCAGGTGAGCATAACAAAGATTTTTACCGAACCAAATCATATATGGTACTTCATACTACAAGGAAGCCTGGTAAAAAGTTTAGGAAATTCACAACAGTGCTCAATACCTCAAAACAATTGTGGAAGTTTACTTACGAGAGCAAACAATTAACTTTTTGAACCAATGTCTCATTCATCCTCTCAGTTAGACCATTCAAATACAAAGACTTATGATGTCTAATCCATCTCTCTTTATGATAAGCATCAAATGGTTTCGAATATCCACACACATTATTTTTGTATATGCAGTTCAACTTCTTTCCAATTTTAAGTTCAACTGATATCTTAAATTTCTTGAAAACGCTCAAAATATCATTTTTACTCTTCAAAGTGTGGACTCGAGTCTTTATTGAATGATCATTAATAAATGTTATAAAATATGCATTGACCCTAAGTGTTCTTGTCTTTAAAGAACATTATGGATGCATATGCATCAAATAAAGAATTTATGGTCTTCTAGCTAAGTGACTCTAAAAAGAAACTTTGTTCTTCTTTTCTTCAAAACAGTTATCACATTCTTCAAGAGTAGATTTCTCATGTCTGACAACACATCTTACTTAGCTAACTCAATCATTTCTTTCTCACTTAGCTGACACAACCTCTTATGTCATAACTCAACTTTTTCAACTATATGAACAATTTAATTATTTTTACATGTGTCACGTAAATAGTAGAAGATTTCATACCTCTAGTAACAATCCTCAAATGAAATTAAAGTTAAAGTTAAAGGTGTTATGTTTTAGTCCTCCATTCAAACTCAGAAATACATTTTAGGATTGTGGTTTTCTCCTCCTTTTTCTATCATTGCATCACCTTTACCAAATAACCAACATCGAATCACCATCTTCGAAACACAACGGAAGGAAATAAGATTGTGAAGGAAAGGCTGAAAGTATGATTTTGATACTATTTTTGTCCCTCTTTTTCTGTTTATAGGGAAGGGTGGGTTTTTTGTTTGTTCTTTTAAGGTTTATTAATTTGTTTGATATGTTCCATTTTGTTGTCTTTTTCTTCTTTTGTGAATGGGTTTATTTACTTCTGGATGTTCAACAATGACATCATCTTCGTTTGCAACAAATTCAACTCGTTTTTAATTGTTTGAATATGGATATAGGAAAGCAATGCGTATTTTTATTTCTAACACTGATGAAAACTCTAAATGGCAATTTTGGAGATGTCCTTATTGGAATGTGATCATTTTTCTTAAATATGTTATTTGTATGTTTATTCATTGTATTTATAGTTTACATTTACAAAGTTTAATGTTTAAATTTTTGTTTTTGCTTGTAGAACCTTTATAGTTGTCAATTGTTTGTATGACATGGAAAACTCGATATTGATCTCATATTTGTTTAACTCCGACGTAGAACAAATTCAAAATTAGTTGTGCAAAATATTTATGTTAATGCTTCAATAGTAGCAGCAGTACCAATTTATGCTAATGCATGACGGTGGTTCAATGTTGGTGATATGGTAATGTTGATGCGATGATAGAGAAATGATAAGAGAATTTGTAACACCCCAATATTTTCATATATATTATATATGTGCATTTTAGTAATTTTCGTAATTTATTATTTAATTAATATGTAAAGAAAATAAATTAACAGTTATCACTCTCTATTTTACCTAAATAATTATAATTTTTATTTTTATTTAATTGTTTTGGCGTGACAACTACATGAGGATGATTTATGATGTGATTATTTTCTAAATGGACTATTGTGCATTTTTTATTTGATTAGTTTTGATAATCATGAAATTGATGTGTTAGATATGTTTGTTTTATTTTGCTATGTGTGGGTGGTATTTTTGTCTTGCTTGATTTATTTTAGTTGATAAAATATTAGTTTAATTATTTAATTAAATTAGAATTTATAAAGTTATACTATTTATTATTTTATTTATGACCAAATAAGTATTTTTTTAGGAGATATTATAGAGTTAGAGAAACTCAACCTTTATATATAAGTGTTTTGGAAATATTTTTTGTCTATCCTAAAAAAATATAAATTAGTGACTTGACTCATTCTTGTACTCTCCTTTATGACAAGATTTTATGACAATTTATGGTGTTTTCTTGGCATAATGTGCATTAACTAATTTTTAACACCTTTAATTTATTTTTTAAGGGAATATTATAAATTTAATTATGAATTTCTTTTTTGGTGCAATTAAAAGATGACTAGTCTCTTTTCTGTATCTCGTGCATTTATCTCTTTTGAACTAAAATTATAATTTTATTTTAATTGTCTACAAAAATAATTTTATGTTATTTTTGGTTTCGTAACTATTAGATAAAAAATTTAAAAGAGTGAGATATGACAGCCTGCAATATTTGGTTTCATACACATGGTTTCAATTGACTTTGTAACAACCTAATAAAGTTAAATAGATAATAATTATTGGTAGCATAATTTTGGAATTAAGTGGACTTCAATTTCAGACAAGAACTCAATCGTAATATTACAACGTAAATAGCTATGATGTTCATATATTTCCAATAGACCTCTTGTTGTCACACCTATTTGTTATTCCTACACTCCTAAAATAATTTTCTAAGTCATAAATCCCAATATCTATCGGTGTTGAATTCATAATTGCCTCATGAGCTATCTCTCGTGCGAATTTGCAGATGTTAAGAAAGAAAGCGCCTAAGATAAGGGTTTTTTCCCATGCAGAGCTAGACTAGATATTTTAGTGATTCGTAAGATATTGATATGTTGTCCGTATATCTTAAAAGAAAAATATTGATTTTATTTTCGTCGTAAAGAAATTAACTATAATTCTTTGATTGTTTTTATTTTTATTTTTTCTTATATACCTCTATCTTGATTAAATTAATTATAGAGTTATATTTTTATTATTATACCTTGATAAATATGTTTGTAGTGAAAATGTTTAGTGTTTTACATGTTTTAGAGTATTTAATTATAAAGTTATAATTTTTATAATGATGTAATTAGTAATATGTTTATTATGATGTATTTGATTTTAAGTGTGGACTTTTGAGTATTTTAAAATTAAAACATGACTTTTATGAACAATATATGTTTCTTGAAGAAATTGATGAGAATTTTATATTTCTTTAATTTTAATAATATGAGAAAATTGATTATTGAATACATTAATGAATAGTCCATTTTTAGAATGCGGAAAAATTTACAGTGAAGGGAATGAAATTTATGTTGCTATTGTAGTCTTGGTATATGAATTTTAATTGTTATCAATAATACGTAGTCAAATCAAATCTTATCGATTATTAAAAGAAAGTGATAATTTTGATATACTTGTTCACATGCATATTTGGTGTGTTGAAGTTATTGAGCTATAACTAAGAACATCCATGAGAATATAAATTTGATGTATTGTGTGATTAAAAAATTTATTCTAAAATATTTTATCTTTGTGGTTAGCTAAGTGGCTGATGATTTGTGTTTTAAATATTGTTATATTTGTGGTTGTCTAAGTGGCTGGTGACTTGTGTTTTAAATATCATTATCTTTGTGGTTGCCCAAGTGGCTGGTGATCTGTGTTTTAAAAATTGTTATCTTTATGGATGCATAAGTGGCTGGTGATTTGTGTTTTAAATATTTTTATCCTTGTGGTTGCCCAAGTGACTGATGATTTGTGTGATTGTTTAAGTGAGCGGTGTCATGTACTTTTTTGGCATCATTATCATTTCATAACATATCATATGCATCTTTGTGGACGCCTGTGTGGTTGGTTTAATTTTTTCCCATTGGTATGGGTGACTTATGTGTGGACGCCTGTGTGGCTGGTTATATTCGAATCATATATGTTTAGGAGCATGCATAACTTATATACATTTTATTGTTATTTTTATTTAATTATTTGCTCTATGGTTGTTACTTATTTAGATACATTTTATGACTTTGACTTTTGATATATCTTTGAGATCTGTTAAATAATCAATTTCTTTAAATCTTTTAGTACAAAAGAATTTTATATTCATATTTTATGGTTGTTATTTTATTATTTGGTTTAATTTTTATTGTGGGATGAAATGACCCCTTACACCAATATTTAGGTACTAATGATCTTAAAGAGTTGCATGAATGATGTTTGATTGGTGCATGCGCATGAGAAAATGGGACTTTTACTTAAAAATAATGTTTTATATTACTAAAAGTTTTGGGGTACATTGTAAAATTATTTAATCGTCGTCAATAACTTTTAATAGAAATGTAGAAGTGAGATTTTATTCTCTATTAAATAATTGAATGTCTTTAATTTCAGTCAATATTGTTTCTTTTGAATTTCACTTTAAGAGAATTTATTTTATTTTGGAAAATAAACGAATATGATCTAACAACTGTAATATTAATTTTTTAGTAAATTATATTACGTTCTTTTACAAAAAAAAAATATATATTAAGTTATTTTTACGCATCTTCAATTTATTACATGATGAACTACTCCTAAGAAAAAATTAGTTGCTTCTAAAAAAAAATTTAAGTAATAATTGGATCAAAAATTTGGGAAGTTACTGAATCCTAATCCCAAAACTTATTTTAAATTTTAGATGGAGGGACTAAAAAATAACATCTTCAGCTTTCCTTAATTTCTTTTTAATATCTTAATTTCATTTTAATTACATAATCAATTTAATTACTTAATTTTTTTAATTATTTAATTTATTTCTTTGTCACGTCAAACTTCCATGTTACTCACTCATTTGCCACATAAGCTTTTTTTCAAGTTGCAATTGACAACATGGATGATTTTAAAACTAAATTGTACTTACACGATTTTTATTGAAAGAAAAAAGAACTAACAATGACAAAAATGAGACAACAAGAACTGACAAAGACGAAAAAAATATTTAAGTCGATTTAATTTAACTAATTAAAAAGTATCTGAATCGCTTTCAACTCTATTAAAATGGAAACAACTGAAGTTTTTTCTTCTTTTACAGCAACATCATCATCAAACTGTATCCACTTCCAATGAGAGTGTACTTCATCAGGTCGAATAAGTATGTCATGTGTTACTTTCTTAGCTATGATGCAAACACATGACAAAACATAAGTTTTCATAATTACAAAACCACACTTTGAATTGTCCATACCGTATTCCTTTACTTGTGCTTCTTCATAATGAATAAAATTCAATTCAGCTCCTGAAAGTTTAAAGACCAACTTCGAATACAAAACCTTGTCTTTGTATATGTGTTCTAACACACCCAAGCTTCTTCAAAATAAGGCTTGTATCTCAATGAACTGTGTTTGCATCATATTGTTCATCGCTTGCCGATCTTTCACCAACATACATTTACTATCCAACAAATACCTTTTCAACCTAACGTGAGCATATTCAATTTTATTTGTGATTGTGTTTCCAAAAAGAAACACATGGTCTGTCCATGCTCATACAACTTTTTCCTTCACCACAATCAATATGATGCTTTCCATATATTTGAGGAATTATGGAAATTTTTCACACGCCTTTTCAAACTTTACGATTCCCCCAACATATGCATCATCTGAAAGAGATTCCAATACAAGCCCTCATTATGGTGTTCCATAATATTATCGGTTTGACCTATTTTGCATTCGCATCTAGAGGTTTCTCAACTTTCACCTTCACAGCAAACTTACATCTAGATTTGACATTTTTTTAAATATGATACAAACAAGGTAAAGCAATAAAGATTAGGAAAAAAAATTGCAGCAACATTCATCAATGCGATATTTTTATCAGTCACAATTACATTCAAAATCTTGTCCTCATACTTCAACAAATTATGACACATCTCTAGGAACCAAATGAAATTATCCTCCTTTTCAAACCTGAGAAAAGCAAACCTAACTGAATATGTCATCTCAGTTTAAATCACACCAACAATATTTCATATTGATTTGTTTTATAAGTCGAATCCATCAACAACACAATTCAAAAAGTACTAAACAACATGATAGATTTAGGATGAGCCTAAAAAGTTTATTGAATTTCAATTTCAAACTTATCAATTGTTTTATATTTGTACATATATTTGTTATCATCCAAGCATTTCACATGATGTTGCATTTCTATTCTCAGACCTCTTATAGTCTTCTTGTATCTTTGACGTGCATTAAAAATTTGTTTCATTGTAGTCACACTTTCATTTCTTTTGTCTTTCAAAGTCATTAGAAAAAAATTTGTTGGGTCCGTGTTCTTTGTCATCTCACCAACAAGCTCATTTTCTTCCTCATATAAACCACCAACAACGAGAAGACTATCTAAGTATTTATCCTTCTCGTGGTTATATAATCCTAGCACAACACTAATATTTCATTATTTGCTTGTTAGGAAGTAATCATGCAACCTTAATGGACATTCACATTTCCTAGATCATATGTGTTTGCAATTCAACTTCTAAAATCCCAAGTAATGAAATCATCTTGGTAGCCATATTTATTATCAGTAATAAAATTTATCTTAAAATCAATATCAATAACCATTGCCTTTGTAATATTAGATTTTAAATCATATGCTTCTTTTAATTTCAAGTCAGGTACGAGCTTAGTTATTACTTCACCTGTAGAATCTAGTTCCAAATCAGGGACCGACGAATGTTTGGATTTAGTTTCAGGCTCAGCTATAACTAATTACAAACATTTAAAACAAATTAAAAGTTAATCATGCAGAAAAAATTATATATCGCATTAACACCTACTAGATGTGTGAATCCGATAGTGTTAAATTTTTGAAAGACATGCTATCGGATCCCATAATTTTGTACAACCTAGTACATAACTTCAAAAACTTTAACAACCAAAATGACAAAGAAGAAGGTTTAGAGCTACATTACTTTTATAGTGAAGAAAATTAGAGTTGATCATACTAATGGATAGAAGAATGCGTTTTTGAAATTTAAAAAATATGAAAATAGGTGAAGAATTTGAGATTGAATGTTGAAGAATAAAGTGTTCAGAAAGAAGGTTGACATTGTTTTTGTGTTGGTGCTTACCGGATTCACGCATCTAGGAATTTAGTGAGCTGGATGCTAGAATTTGATACGAGGTAAATACAAAAATTAAGGGATATCTGGGCAAGATTGAGAGGATGAGCAAGTTTTTTTTTTCATATTAGATATTACATTTAACACATGTAGCCTAAGCCCATTCACACACATAACATCTTTTTGTTTTTATTTTCAATTGGTGTGGACACCCACTTTAGAAGGGACTCGCTCAATAATAAAATTTGTAGAAGAATAAAAAAATGCTTAAATACAATTTATAAATTTTCTTGTAAGTATCCTTCTGAAAAACAATTGGTCAATCATCTTTCTTGCTTTTACTTTTAAATCTTTTTCCTTTTTTTCTTTCATTTTCTCTTTCTTTTCCAAAACTATCTTAGTTTTTTCCTCCTCCATTTTTTGTTGTTATTTAGATTTTTCTATGAGTGTTTCTTTGCCCATGCATGAAGAAAAGAGTACATCAATATAAAATACAAAAATTCTATTTAGTTATTTTTTATGTAGTTATTTTATTATTTAAAAATGGTCATTTATTTTTTAACTAATGTCTGGCATCAACTTTTTCTCAACTTGAATGGCATGGCCGATAACATCATCCAAGAACTAGTATTTGTTGAATTAGAATGAGTGAGCAATTTGAATCTTCAATCCTCCAAAAACTCAAGCTATATATGGTTTTCTCCTCTTGTTCTTGGATATCACATTTCATTATTAACTCTAATATATATAGTTAACATAAATAATATAATTTTTATAATGGAATAAGAAATCTCAAAGAATTATAAACAAACTTTTGGAGCTTTTATCCGATACATATGAATCAAGAATATAGTACATGTACTATTCTCTTTCTCCTTCCACTATTTATTGAAAATAAACAATAAATAAAAACACAAGTAGATACATAACTCACACAAACTTCACAATCCCACCCCAATTACATAATTATTCATTCTGGAACACAAATGGGAGGGCATCACCATCAAGGGCCAACAAAATCTTTCCATTCTCAGGAAAAATTCCAACAGTGCCACATATAAAATCACAAGTAGGGCAAACCTCTTTAGGACACCATTGAATATTATAGATACCAACTGTTGGTGTTTGTACAATCCTAAAGAAGTTACCAAATGATCCAATTGTACTATCATCTCTTCCGGTGATAATCAACCTTCTTCCACTCTTTGCATCCCTCTCACCCAATCTCCATTCTGTAGACCGACCACAGTTTGAGGAATCTTCATCAAATGATATTCTCAAGTCCCTATTAAGTCTCACATTGTCATCATCATTATGAGGAGCAAAAGGAGTGAATTTGACGTCAAAACCATTTTGCGAGTTAGTGTTCTCAACACCAACATTGAAAGGACATGATCCATCTCTGGTGACCAAAGTGGATCGTCCTCCGCTGGCAGGCGCAATGAAGTATTCCTCATCGATTTCAACGGGTTCACCGCCGGTATCGATGATGAATTGGGCTATTGATGTTGTGGCCATCAAAAGCCATATATGAGCAAGAGTGAATATGGTGAGAGATGTAATTGACATGATTATTAATTAAGTAATTAGTTACTTTATTACCTTAATTGCTCACTTAATTGCACTCAAAGGCTAGATGTGTTTTAGCTGTTGGTTGACAGGCAACGTTTTTATAGGACTGACATCATACAATGCAATGCATATAATACTCATGAAAGAATTAAGGAATGAATGGACACAAAAGTTCAATTAATTAATTACATGAGTAAATTATTTATTAATATATAGTTTGTTTTGTAATTGCTATTTGGACAAAATAATGAATCTTTCAAGCGGATGTGGATAATTTATCATTGTTTACATCGTTTAATTTTGTTTGATTTCTAGAAACTGGAATGGCGAAATTGTTTCCTTGTATGAATCGTCCAATTAAATGAAAATATAAGTAGTTTCGTATAACTACCAAAAGCCACATAAGACTATAGCTAAAACACTTTTGTCTCTTTCTTATGTTTATGGTGTCATGTCTACTATTGTATTTATTATTATATTGTATTACATATGACCGACAAAAACTGTAAACTATCTATCTTTTCAAAGTTAATTAGACTCACATGATCCTCCAATGTAAATGTAAATTTATTAGTAAGTGTTTAATGAATCATAAATTTTTTTTTACTATGTGAACTTTTTGTGTACTCTCATTTGAAGAGAGCCCACCAAAAAATATATTTGTCACTATTCAAGTGGGAAATCATTTTCATTCCGACAATTGTGTAGCAAGTCTCAACTTTCTTCTTCAATGGTGTCTTTCTCAACAAATCAACATCGTCGTCATATTGATATGATCATGTTTGTTATGAATCACTTTAAGGATCGTTTTTAGTTGAAAACTTACATATTGCAGTCAAAACAATTTTTTTGTTGGAGAGCGCGATAATCGAAGCTACAAAAGTCTAAATCAAACAATTCCAAAATAAGGTGAAAGATGACGTTTCGAAACGTAAGTTAGGCTATTGAATCACCAGGGAAAAAAAGTAGGTAGAAATCGAGATATGATCGCAGGTTACTGAACACAAAATTGGTAGAATTTGTGTATTAGGATTTGATGTAAAAGAAACTCAAAATTATTATTCAGCAAACGAACCAAGAACAAAATGACACCACAATCTAGAGATTGATAAGAGAAAAAGAATGCCACAAAGAGTAACAACTTTGATAAGTTCAAAGTGAATTATTTCAAGAACTCAAGAGAGCAAAACCTCACAAAAATAATGTTCCAAAATTTGCCTTAAAATAATAAGGGTTTTCCTTTTAAATTGGCACCTCCTTACAAGTTCTCTAAATTTGGCCTAACTCAAGTTTTTACAATTAGACCCAAATTTTCTTACTAATTCAGTCTACTACTTTAATTAAAACTAATATTAAAATTTGATAACACATAGAGGCCGCCTTCATTACTTAACTTCTTCAATTTGGATTAAATAATTTACTATATTGGACTTCAATTCTTCATGAGTTAGACTTGGTTCAAATAAAGTGGCTATCAAGTTATTTACAGCTTCATTTGCCTTCTTTGACATTGCTCTTGTTATTAGAGTTCCAAGACCTTGAATATTCTCTATGCTTCATTCCTTGTTTATACTTTCTATGTTCTCATCATCCCCCCATTATTAGAAGAAATTCGACCTCGAAATTAGCTCAATTATAACCACTTATAAGTGGTAGGCTCTGAGGAACCTCTTTGGGAATTGCATCTTCAAAATCATGTAAAGAAACAACTTCACTAAGAAAAGACTTAATAAGACCTACAACCTTTAAGTCACTCTCCTTGCTCAAAAGCAATAGCATTGGTTTTTTTAATTGCATAGCCTTTCTCATCGCTTTTCCTTTTATGAACAAATTTTGTGTTTTTCTTTCTTTATTTTCACTCTCTTGTTCTTTTCCCTCTTTCTTTTGACTTTTTTTTTTCTTTTCTCTCTTTAGTTTCACTTTCTTTTTCTTTTCTCTCTTGTTTTGCTTTCTCTCTCATTTTGGATTCATCCTCACCAACCTTTCTGATAGACAAATGACCAAGAGTAATTTTGCATTCTTTATGTATAAAAGAGAACTTATTTGTATAAATATCATGATTGCTTTTGTTACCATACTGTCATGGCCTTTCAAGAAGTAAATAACGAGTCTCCAATAGTACTACATCACATATAATTGTATCCTCATACTTCCCAATAGAAAAATTCACCTCTAATTGCCCACTCACAATCTACTCACCTTAATCACTAAGCCATTGAAGTTTGTATGGTTCTTGGTGCGGTGGAGTCACCATGTTCAATTTTGACACCATTCTTGCACTAGCAACAATAGTGTAGCTTCCTCTATTTATAACTAAAGAACATAACTTACCTTGGATAAGACATCAATTATGAAAAATATTCTTCCTTTGCATTTCATTCAAGTCTCTTGATTAGCTGCCCAACATTCTTTTAATTATGAACAAGTCTTCTCATTTAGCAACTTCTTCCTGATTCTCTTCATCACTAGATGTAGCAAATTCAGAAGATGATTCACTAGTAATATCTCCATTCTCCTTAAGTAGCATAGTCTTCTTAGTTGATATTCCGAAGCTATGTGACCTCGACCCAAACATTTGAAACATTTAATCTCACTAATTTTTGTTTTTTATGAGCATCTTTGGATTCATTTTGAATTCTCTTATGTGCAACCGCGAATGTGTTTGATGAAGTGCTTCCATCCTTCTTATTTCTACCCTTCCAACTAGAGAAATTAAAGGTTTTCTTTTTATGGTGGCTTTTCTCTATGCCTCATACTCAACATCTGATTTCATTTGTTCGTGACGACGATTTTCATCATAATTTGGATCATTGCCATCAACTTCATTTGGCTTATTAAAAACCTCATGGCTTCCTTATTATTGTATAAGCTCACATGAGATATTTGCACTCTCAATGTCTTTAAACCATTGACCTTCTTTGAACTCAGCATCACAACTTCTAACAAGTTTCTTCATAACATGATCATAAAACATGTACCCAACTTCATCTAAACCATAGTCAATGAGTACACATTTCCAACCTTTAACATCCTCTTTATGAACAAATGCATAACATCCAAAAACATGCAAGTGATCGTAAGAAAACATTTTCCCTGACAAAATCATAGATGGTACTTCATATTGTAGAGATGCATGGTAAAAGGTTTAGGAAATGCACAACAGTGTTCAATGCTTCACCTCAAAACGATTGTGGAAGCCTGGTTTATGACAACAACATCTAAAAAGAAAGAAGCGTCTAAAAAGAAAATCAGAGGCAAACAAGAACCAAAAGTACCCATGATTTTCTAAAGATTAAAGCCCTAATTATTTATTTTTTATTTTTATCATTATATTTTTTTTCATTTTTTAAATATTTATTATTTTACATAAAAAGTATAAAAATAACGGAAAAAAATTAGTTGTTAACAACTTCCCCTATTTACTTATAATTTACTTGTCAATCAAAGTAAATGATAAGTAAATATGACAACTCTAATTTTGTCTGAAAATTTCTCGACTTTAAGATGTTGGTCGTTTTCTCAACTTTGGGTAAGAGTTGTTTTCCCAACTTCAAGATGCAGTCGTTTTCTTTGGTTTGGGGTGCGATTCATTTTCCTAACTTTAAAATGTGGGTCATTTTCTCGGTTTTGAGATCAAGTCGTTTTCTCAGCTTCAAGATGTGGTTCGTTTTCTCGGCTTCAAGATATGGGTCGTTTTATCGGTTTTAGGTGCGAGTCATTTTCTAAGTTTTAAGATGTGAGTAGTTTTCTTAGCTTTGGATTCGATCCTCAAAATCTTAAACTCCTTCGTTTAAACCACTTTTTGAATTTCTTTTAATTTTTCATATTCTCAAAAAATTCCAAAAAAAAAAAAGAATATGTTGTCTTTATTTGATTTTTAGGAATTTTTTGTGTTATTTTTAAATATTTTGGATTTTATTTTATAGGGTTTTCATTTTTCACTTCAATTTTAGCGATAAGAACATTGTTGGAATTTTCATAATTGTGTGTTGCACTGCATTATTATATTTTCATGATGCATGACTAGAGCTAGTTATGTGAAATTGCATTCCTTTGACCCTGAAAATAGATAAGACTTTTCATCTACTTCGTAGACTTAATAGAGTTGTCAGTGCAAACAAGTCAAATAGTGAAAGTGATTTTGTGTGTGAGTTCACTAATCACAATATGGACAATGTGAATAATAGAACGTTAAGACAAGTTGTTGCACCTGATGTCACTTATAATGCATTGTGTATCGAATATCCTGAAATTATTGTATCATTTGAACTTAAATTGAGTTTAATACACTTGTTACCTATCGATAGAAGCATCTTGGATGCTGCTAGTGGAGGAGCACTTGTTGTTAAGACCCCAGAAGCGAAGAAAGCCTTGATTGAGAACATGTTCATTAATTCTCAGTAGTTTACAACCATAAGCAATTCAACAGTGTTGACAAAGGGAGTGAATGAAATTCAAGCATCTTCCCACAATAATCTAAAAAACGGACTACATGAGCTTACGTCTTTAGTAAAAAAAATTGGCATTAGGTAAAATCCAAGCAACAAAGGTTTGTGGTATTTGCACTTCTGCAGAGCATCCTAAGATTCATGTCCTACTATGACTTGTCGTCTAATAGGTACAATCCTTAATCCAAATATAACTTGTCGTCTAATAGGTACAATCCTAGTTGGAGAAACAATACCAACCTGAGATGGAGAAATTCATCTGCACAGCAACAACCTAGGCAACAGCAAAACATTGTGCGACAACAGAACAATGCACAGCAGTAGAACAAGGAACCTTCATTGGAAGACCTTATCAAACAAATGGTTGTCCAGAATCTCCAATTTCAACAAAGAACATAATCTACCATTAGGAATTTGAAAATATATGTAGTTTCGAACAACTACCAAAACCCACAGAAGATTATAGCTAAAACACTTTTGTCTCTTTCTTATTTTATTTTTATCGTGTTTCCTCTATTATTGGATTTATTATTATATTATATATGACCAACAAAAACTTATAGCTAAAAACATTTTTGTCTCACTTTTTGATTCATCAACTCTTAATCATCAAGGTAAGTTTTTTGTTTTTATTTATTTATTTATTTATTTATTTATTAGTGTATAAGGTTATATTTTATATTTTTTGTTTTAGTGTTTGTGTTTTTATATTTTTTATTTTATTTTAGTGTGTAATGTTTTTATTGTAGTTTTCAATATGTAGTTAGGGATGAATGTTGATGTTGTTGTTACAATTGAGTTTATGTTTTTTAAGTTGTTGTTGTATGTTAAGTGTTTGACAAAAAACAAATTGATTTCTAATGAGTTTGTAGGGAGATATAAATAGTTTATGTTGTTGTTGTGGTTTAAAGAAGTTTATGTTAGCGACCAGTGGTAATTTTGTTATTATTGTTATGTCAAATCTATGTTGAAATTTGATATAGTCAAAATATTGAAATATGACAAATTGTTGATTTTTGTTTACAGAAATGGAAGGTAACGACAATAACACTTGATTCTGACATGGTATGGAGACCCAACATGAGTTTGTGCACAATGAGTGTTAGGCCTTAGTTATCGATAAACACATCTTGCAGCTGAATATGTACATAACGAGATGTTTGCACCGCCATCACCACCACTTTCACAACCTATAACATTTCAGGGACCACCGTCTCCACCACATGTTCAGGGATTTTTCGGGGTCCTGTTAATATGTCTTTGCTACCTCATTTTGAGGATCCTATGTGGTCCGCATATGGATAGAAGATGCAAGTTTTAATTCTAAATTTTATTTTAATTGAGGGCTAGTTATTTATTTATTTAACTACCAAGAGACTAACAATTGATTTGTTTTTTAGGAACGTATCCTCTGTGATGTGTCAACAATTGTAGAAAGATATCACAACTTCAAGTTCCAACTTCTATCATGAGTTGTTTTAGAATCCAATCAAAGGATCTAGCTTTGATGAGATTGGCAACACAAGCTACAAGTTAATAGACGTAGACATGTGTCTACATTTCACTTGTCTATCACTGAACACCTTTTATCACATACAACATAAGTGAAAAAATGAGGGGATTGAATGAATGTGTAATGATTTTGAGTTCTTCTTAGATGATGAGCTGACATGGGTTGAAAGAACCATAGGAACACATGTCAGATTTTCAACCCTTGAAATCCAATTTTTGATTCATCTGAACAATTATGTTCAATTTGCTTATGATGACGAGATGAAGGAATATCATCAATTTAACACCAACAAATGTTATCATCTCTATCGCGTGGACATTACCATATGCAGTGATAAAAGTGCAATGTATGTCGATGTCATGTACATTCAGTACTTCAAAGACTTGGGTAATGTCTAAGAGTATGCATGGGGTGTTGATGATCTTGCTTTCTTGTATAGTCAGCTAGGAGATGCTAGATAGCCTAAGACAAAATAGCAAGCTAGTTACTTGTTGAAGGTGCAAACACAAGAAGCATAGGTTGAATTGTGTTTGCCAAAGTTGATAACTTTTTTCTAATTTGATGAAGGTTCGCTGGTTTTTATGAATTACATAGATTTATCCTGGTTGATCATTAACTTGGCTATACTCAGTCCCCTCATTCAGAAGGTTTTAATCCAATAATTCAAATACCTTGAATTACAAAGCACTTGACCCTCCAAGTCAGTCTTCCTAAATATCTTGACAACCACAGACTTTTGAGAAATTAACCACCTTGACCCTACAAGTTAGATCTTCTCCTAACAACCCCAGATTGAAGAAGGAAATAAACCACTATCAGGTTGGATACAAAAAATTGGAACTTTAAGCGTTTTCTTCTAACAAAGTTGATAATAATAATAATAATAATAATAATAATAATAATAATAATAATAATAATAATAATAATAATAATAATAATAATAATAACTCTCACACTTTAAGAAGAAAAAAACACTCAGAAAATAATTTTCATTCGAACAATTATTCGTCTCTTTGAATTTTAAGATGAGTTTGGAATTTGAGTTTGAGTTATTCTACTCTCTTTTGATTTTTAATGATCTTCTTCTTCAGTCTTGAGTATCTATTTATAGTTAAAATTATGGCTTCATTTTAGTCCTTGTTTAATTCTGAATTGTATCTTCATTCCTAGATTGGTCAATAATGATCTTATTCACACAAAAAATCTTAATAATATACTTTTTGATAATATGTTCTTTACACAATTCTTTATTTCTGAGTCCAATCTGAGCATTACTACTATACTGATTATGTTCATCTTTCATTCAAATTGAGTTTGTAAATTTTTCAGGTTGATATTGTTCATATTTTGTTGTAGAAAAATCTTGATAAAATCTTCTTCAAATCTTGACCATATCTTCTTTTCAACTTGGTCAAAGACTTTCTTCAATTTATAAATCAAATCTTATTTTAGAATTTTTTTCAAATATAAATCTGAATCAAATTTTATTTTAGATTTTCTTCAATTATAAACTTGAATCAAAACTTATTTTAGATTTTCTTCAATTATAAATTTTAATCAAATCTTATTTTAGATTTTCGTCAATTATAAATCGGAACCAAATCTTGTTATAGATTTTCTTCAATTTACATGAATCTTTTTCCATACTCTGTGAAATCAAATATATTGTTGTCCTAAAATACTTTTGTTATCATCAAAATTCTATGTATAAAACAACTTGGTTACAACATGTGTCCCTCCTCGAAGTAATTAAGAGTTAATTTAATTGGAATATTTTTATAATATTAGTTAATATTATTAGAATATCATTTATAATTAATACTTTTTTTGCTTGAGGCATGGATAATGCAACATTTTTCTACCATTTGTCCGGTAACTTTTCAAGTTAAATATGGTTAGTCTCTTCCACATGGATGTATGTTAGTTCTACATTAAGGCCATCCACTAGGAAAGAAATACAGGAATACACTAGACCAATTGGAGGTCCGAGATAATTGGTTTTCTTCCTATGACGACCATCGTCTGACTCATATGTTGGAGGAAATATGTTGGTACTCAGGATGGAATAGATGTGATTCTAGGATTAAATATCCTCACTTGCTTGAGCATGTGCTTAAGAATTTTGGATCTATTCAGACCATCCTCATACATCCTAACATATATGCTCTTACCATGAGTATGTAGAAAGTCGATTAGGTGTATCTGGATTTTAGATTGCATCAAGTTACTCCATATATATAGGGAATATTTATGGAGAGGAGCTGGAAAACGGTAGTTGGATATGTAACTTGGTTTTATAGAGTTTCACATTCTTTCATGCAATTGTTTCTAGAAGAGGATCCTTTGAGATCTGTAGACTTTGAGGTTGTCATTCAACAAGAGTCTGCTTCTAATGTAGCTGACAAGCTGCAGATTTGCAGGATGATTAGAAATCTTACACCGGTAGCACGTGAGGTGATGGAGGAGGGAGCTCATGCATATGAATGTCTATAGTCAATCATTGATCAAATACATTATGTATTTTTATATCATAAGAGGAGATATAGTAACATTAAGAATAGAGTTACACAATAGTATTTATATATTAGGGAGTATTACTTTTGATTTATATGTACATTGTTTTAATATTTTGGTTAATTATAATACTTTAGTTAAATGTATATGATTTTAATTTTGATTAATCTGATATTCTTGTTAAATGATGAGATTTATATTATTTTTTTTAGAATAAATATTGTTTGTGTGTCTGAGTTGCTGATAAAAATTACATAATTAAACAAACATTGAAGAGTTGCTCTTATTTCTGACATTACACAAATAACATCCACATAAATAAATATTCATAAATAAACAAAACATAACATAGCATAATTTTGCCATTACATATTGTAATTTAAAAATAACAATTTATATTAGCTAAAGCATGGATCTCTTAAGTTGGTGACAACATTCATTGAAGAGTTGTCCTTATTTTGAGAATATTTAATTGGAGAACACTTAGCATACAACTTGATCGACCATTTTTATCTGTAAACTACGAACATAGATCTTAAGATGCATAAAATCAAAATGAATAGTATATTATGGGTTGCTATCTTTGAGTGTGATGTAAGGACACCAATAATATATACTAATCAACTTTATAGTGGTGTCACCAGCCATTTTAAATATGTAGTTACGATGACTCTTTAATTATGGCAGTGTACCGTCGTTACCAATTTCAGATGTTGTTGGGAAGTTTAAATGCTCTAAAATAAACTTCATCTCATTCTTAAATTCGTGTCAGAAATTATATTAAATTTTTTTTTTTAAGAATTGTGGTAACCCAGAATAGTGATATTTATATAAATGTTAGTGTAATATTGAATGAACAAATTACAGTTAAATATTATCCACACAAATTGTATAAAAATGTATTTTATTTGGAAAAAAATCAATATACTAACATATTCACACATCATGTAGTTAATTACGTAAAAAAAATATACTACATATCCTGATACTAAATAGAGTATTTTACTTAAAAAAAATACTTCAACATACTTCTCAAATTAATCTTTTGAAGATAAACAAACAAGTTAATTAATTTCTAATCATGATTCTAATTGTGTTGATATCTAACTTGTGCTTTTGATATATTATCCGAAGATAGGTAACCATACACAACAATACAAGATCATTATGGTTTATACAATATCATTCTGGTATATAAAAGAACATTATGGTTCATAACAGCATCAATCTAGGCAAACCAATATCATTTTATATAATTTTTATTTTAAAGATAAAAATAAAATGAATGATTTCCCAAAATACAGATCTTAAGTAAAACAAGTATCAAGGCAACTCATAACCATGTTCAAGCTCAAAAGGTTAAAGGAAAAGAACAGCGTCAAGAACAACACCAAGATCAATCTCCAGATTGATGGCCTATGAACAAGTACAGCCAGGACAACAAGGATGAAAAGGACATTGATGCTGCACCTTTTGTAGAAAGTTCAGCTTGTGTACAAAGCAAAAAAATGACACCAAACAATTGTTAAAGATCTCAGTCACAATATTCATTCAAGCACAGACGAAGAACGTGATGATAACAAAGCAAGAACATTATAGATAAAATAGAATATGTGTCTATTAAAACATCCCTCTAAACAGCTAGATTAGTAACGACTCTATTAGTTGTCGTCAATTTTCATATAAGAAGAACCTCAAGGTAAAGACAGCAACAAGAGTTTTAAAGTGCAATCAATTCATTACTAAAAAAATTATACTCGAGAAATCAAAGTACTTTAATCAAGCAAGAGTTATGGTTCTCTTATACTAGATTCAATTATCTTTTTACTGAGTTTGTGCTGAAAATCAATCTCAAACAAGTGTTGAGTAGATTATGATCCTTCAACCTTCTTTTATAATTTCATTTGAAACTCAAGACTATATTCTTAAATATAGTTTGAGTGGTTTATAAAAATCTTTTTTTATGATTAAAAGGTAACATGTAAAAATCTTTTCTGCACTAAAAGGTAATTGTAAAAAATCCTTTCAAGATTGAAAGATGAAAACTGTAATTGATCAAGAGTGATAAAAAAAAAAATCAATGTGAAAGCAAAAATGTTATTGTGTAAAACACATTAGTAGAAAAACTCACAAATTGTGAGGATTGGACGTAGTTCACCTTCGGTGAACCATCATACATCATTGTGTGATTCTCTTATCCTTATCCTTAGTTATTTATCACTCACAATCACTGATCACGTAGAAATAATATGTTTCATTTACTTTTACTAATCAAGAATGTTCTACATTTTGTTTTATAACCAAAATTGATTTTGAGTTAGTTTTAAAATTAAAAGCACGAATTAATTTTTATAATAGAATCACAATGCAAATCTCCATTTTGATGTGATTGATATTGCTATTTCAAAGCTCATATACACACATGACATCTTTTTCTTTTCTTTTCTTTTCATTTGTTGTGGGCTCTTACTAGAGGAGGGATCCAACCAACAATAAAATTAGTAGAAGAATTAGAAATGGATGTGTACAATTTAAAAATCTCTAACTTTCTCTTTTGCTGTCGAAGGCTAACTGTATTTTAATTTTTTTTTTATTTAGATTTTTTTTAGTGCTTTATTTGCCATACATGAAGAAAAAAGTATATCAATATAAAATACAAAAAACCTATTTAGTTATTTTTTATATAGTATTTAGTTATTTAATCATTTAAAATTATTTTTAAAATTCTTCCTGTAAAATTATTCCTTTTAAAATTATTCCTTTTTAAAATTATTCCTTTAAAGTTATTTTTAATTCAAGCAAGATAAATAGAAAATACAAATAGATCATAAATTTTACAAAAGAAATATTATTCTAGATTTTTATCTTAAATATCTTCATTTTTTTTTATAAATATTGTATTTATTATTTAAATTTCAAAGTAAAAATATTTAAAATTTAAAGAGACAAACGTCTTCCACAACAATTAATTATTGTTATCAATGGA
>JBBPBT010001034.1:1049330-1063720 GCA_037974875.1 Cicer bijugum
CAAAAAATAGATTTTTGATTTTTTTAAAACTATAAAAAAATATATTTTATGTTTAATATAATTTTTTATTTGATATTATATATATTAAGAATATTATTTTAGAATAAAATATAAATAAAAAGAGTAATTAAAATTTTGATATTTTTAGTCTTAAATTTTGATTAAAAACATCAACTGTTATTTTTTTAATATTTTATTCTAAGAAAATATGAATAAAAGTTAAAAGAACAAAAATATATTTTAATCTTAAATTGATATTCTCATAATATTGGGTAATAGGAAAAAATGAAAATGATGGGAAATGGAAAGTATCCCAAGCCATTCACTAGAGCTGACTGTGTAATACTTCAACCAATTTTAATTTATAATAAGGGTAAAATTTTAATTTCAGAAAAACTGTGATTAAATACTTTTTTTTTTGACAAAGCTATGATTCAATACTAGTATTTATCTATTTTTTGAGAAAATTAAATACTATTTATTAAAAATAAAAATAATATTAAAATATATTGAATGCCATATGATTTTGTACACTCATTTTCATTTGGGCAAAACTCCCGCCTTTCCATCTGTCTCTCTAAAAAATAAATTGAGACTGTGAAGCGAGTCTTCGTGAAGCTGAAGGATGATCTTCAACATTGCTTGATTAAGGTTCTCTTATCAAAATGAAGCCTACTCGTAGAATCAACAAACCCGATACCGTACCAAAGGTTTTTCCTTTTTATTATTATTTTTGTTGCTTATAACAAATTAACAATGTGTATTTTTATTTCCGAACAATTAAACCTAATAGTGAGAACTACTCACTAGTATTCCAATGAGTACGAGTAGAAGGCAAGGTTCAAATCTAGTTAGTAGTTACTAACATAAAGTACTCTTAACTAACTATGAATCATTAACAGACACCTGATACGAAACTGACACATCGACATTGGTAATAATTTGAAGAAATGGAAATGACTGAATGTAAACCACATGTGTCGTATAGTGTCTAACACAGGACACTCATTTTCAATCTGAAGTATTGTGCTATGTAACTAACTAACTAACGTTTGTTTATTTAAAAAGTACTCACTATTATTTGTTGAAGAATGCGAATTTTTATTCCCCAAATCATAATCATTTTCAGTGTTTTTTTATGGAGAAAACTCGTGCTAGAAATTGTGAGCAAAGTAAAAATTTGCGGGTAAATTTTATGTAGTTGGTAGTATTGGATAGTGATTTTTTGCCCAGATCAATGTGCAATTCCTCTTCTGGGGGTGCACTTTATTTGAATCTTTTGAACTACATTTTCATTTTCAGGATTATAAACTTTTAAATTGTTTGTTTCCTTAGAAAATGGAGCCTAAAAATCGTGAGCTATTTAAAATTTTGTGACGAACTTGTGCTGAGTGGGGAATTTTGTTTGGGAATCAAACACATTTGCTATTTTGGTCGTTCCTTATGTTTGGATTTATTTTTTAGCTTGATTTGGAGGAGGTAATTGGATTGACAACAAAAAACAGCAATGGGTTAGCTTCGAATATCTCGAGTTCCAAATGTGCTTATTTGGCAGGTTGTGTGGTGGTGATTCTTGACGTGAATTCGGGTACTCAGTCGCACCTCATGGCATCTAATAGATTGCCGAAGCCTTTGAGCTGTTTAGCTTTGCCACAAGATGGCCGCTTTGTTGCAGCTGGAGAGGTAAGAATCACTTCTCATAACTTGATCATGGTATTAGTAGTTTTCTGTATACTCACACTACAACCTCACGGAAGAAGTTCTAGATGCTACAAATTAAATAGCTTCATCTAGTAGATATTTCTAGCTCATGGATGGTGCTTCTTCATGGTGAACTGAAATTATTTTAAATTGATGTAATATTCCTGAGGATATTGACTGTTATTTGTTTAATAATGTTTTATTCATATACATTTGATGGATGCTTAAGGTATATTTGGATGGAGGAGTTTGACAAGTCAAGGCAGGGGAAGGGATAACTTTGCAATTCTAAAATCATTGAATTATAAAATGTTTTTAAAAACGGATAAGGTATAATTTGGATATTGCATGATATTCCTTCATTAAAAACATTCCCAAAAATTAGATAGAACTCATTATATGGTTGTGATGATGTCTTGAATAAAAATAATTCAATATATGTTTAATGATATTTTTAATCTTTCTAGTTTAGATTATGCCTTCTGAATTTGGTCCCCTAAAGTTTAATTCCGGGCTGCGGCCCCTGCTTGTGAGTGACTAAGCTTTTTACAGTTTACATTTGTATAACCTTCATAGTCAAATTTCTACATCTTGTAAGAAACTAATAATACAGCTGGGAAATATATGTATGTATGTATGTATGTATGCATGCATGTATTTATATATTCTCTCCTAAAATAGTGCTATTTACATTATTTATAACACAAATTATGGCTTCATTTTCACATAGTTTACATGAGCCTAACTATGTTTTGCAGGAAGGAAACCAGTCCTCAGTACTAGTTTGGGATTCTTCTACTTTGTCCATTGTCTCTGAATTGAAAGGCCATCTATATGGAGTTGCATGCATCTGTTTCTCACCAAATGGTTGGTTACACATTAGCTATCTATATTCTGTTTTTGAATTTTATTACTTGCTGCTTCTTACTCATTATATAGTATGATGTCGAAGGTAAACATCTGGTATCTGTTGGGGTATATATTTACCTTTGGGACTGGCGGAGTGGTGCGCTGATAACAAAGCTTCAAGCAACTTCATCTTGTTCTACTATCTCAAGTGTTACTTTCTCATCAGATGCAAAAATTATCGTAACTGCTGGTAAAAAGCACTTGAAATTCTGGACACTTGAATCATCTAGAAAAACTCAACAAAATGGAGGGATGAGCAAGACTGCCCGGACTGCATCACTGTCAATACACGAAAAGCTTGCAAAACTCTCAATTCAGAAAGAAAGCTCTTTTACCTCTATTGCCTCTTCAGTGTGGAGCAATAGCAGTGATGATATTCGTAAACAAGCTGGTGGTTTGTTTCCTATATATACATTGACTGATTCAGGTTTGGTTCAGTTTAGAGCAAGTATGAAATTGTCATTTTTTTGGTTAATATTCTGAGGAGTTAATTTCTTGGTTTACAGGCATTTTATACCTTATTCATTCAGGGCTGTCAGTCAGAAAGTCCGTGATCTTGAAGGTACATGAAATACATTGATGTGTGCCAAAGGCATCTTTCAGAAGATGACATCTTGGTGCATGAAATGTCAAGTAACTTAAGTTGTAACTGACCTGTAAAGACTTCACATAATTTTCCCAAGTAGAAGTGAATGTTTTTCCTAGTTGAAGCCAGAATATTCTTACAATGTTGCTAGTTTCTAAGATGGCAAAATTAGAGTTGATCTTTCCATTATAAACTTTTCCATTGCAAATTTGATTGAGTTGTCAGGGGAATTAATCTGGTTTTAGACTGCAGTTCTTTGTAATTATTAACAACCCTCAAATGACCACTTTCAGGTTCAAAAAGCTTTTGCATTATCAACATCAAGAAAGCTAATTGCTTGTGCATGCAATAATGGAACAGTCCTATTATATACCTCTCTGTCTCTGGAATATATGGGCAGTATATTATATTCAAAGGCCAATAAATTTCATGAAGAAAACAACACTGTTTGCAATGCCTTATTTTCTGAACAGAATTTCCAACAGTTGCCTGCATTGCCTGATGCTATTGCATGCCAGTTTTCAGCCTTAGAAAAGCTTGGTGAGTGCATTCATGTTCTGTTTTGGCAATTGTATTTAACATACTGCTGCGTTGTGCATTGATATACACTTCACTTTTAAACTACAGTGGTTATTTACAGAGATCACAGCCTCTACATCTGGGACATCCATGATTTGGATCAGGTAAATGATTTTTTGGTTTGCTTTTTATGATAACTTTCATGTTAGATAAAAATCAGCCTCATGTAAATGCAAGACAAGTATTCATAATGGATTAGTTTCTTACTCTTGAAAGCCACTGCTTTTAAAATAGTGGATGATGCAGTAAGTTTTTTCCCGTATGTTAAGGTGTTAAATACAATTATTAGTGGTTATGCAGACAAAACCTTATTTTTCAGGCCACAAAGTGTTTTGTGCTAGTTTCACATTCCTCCTGCATATGGGATATCAAGAATCTATGTTGTGAAAACATGCATGACCCGTCTCTTGCATGCACTGCTAAAGGTTGTCCGGGAGGGGTTTCTTTTGCAACATGCTCTGCTGATGGTACAATTAGGCTATGGGATATTTCTTTGCAATCTGATCTGCCAAAAGACGCTGAAGAGCTTAAGAATGAACTATTGGGTTCTTCATGTTTAGGTAACTCAGAAAGATTGACAAAATTATCAATTCAATTCTGCCAGAAGATATGGAAAATTAATTTGAAGTGTTACTGAATATTATTTCAGAATTGATTGATTTTGTACAAAAACACAACATTCATTTCATATACACTGTAGATAAATTCTATTAATTGCTATCCTGAAGTTAAGGAAAGAGAATCTGTAACCCCATCTTGTTGGGAGGTATCAATACATGTAAGTTCATGAAAAGCACCTTTTTCTTCTAGAAACTTTAATAGGTGTCAGTCAATACACGTGGCTTCCCTAGTTGCCGCAGCCGCAACACACTGCACTTGCGGTGTTTTTGGAATTCACCGAAAAACATGCAACACAACTCCACAATGGCCGCAATGCAACAAGTGTAATAGCTGCATCAAGTTGCAACAGACTTCATGGTCTTCACAAAAATGTTTTTTCAATCTTATTTCTTTATCTCGTAATTAAAGGGAATTTTAGTAGGGTTAGGAATGTTTTAAGATGGTGGTTCGTTGGTAATTAGGGAGATGTGAGATTTGGGAAAGGAACAAGGGATGCGAGATTTTTAAGATAAATCATAAAGAGTAATATCAGGTGTAACAAAATAAATTCATGCCACAACAACCACAATACACATCGTAATAGGCAATAGCCACAAAGCCCACGCTCAAGAGGCCGCAGCTGTGACCACATTCATTACAACCGCAATTCGAAACCATCAAATAAATTCTTAAAATACATCTTATTATATAAAAAGATCTAATATATTATCCACATCATATCAATATTATCCACATCATATCAACACATCATATCAATATAATTTTATTATTTTGAGTATTCATGTTCTGCCCTGTGTATATAAGGAATAAATCTTATAACATGAACAACTTCTTGTGTTGTCCTCTACTCAAGTGTTATGTTCTTCCTGTCTATTGCTGCAGTAAGTGCAGGGACTTTTGAACGTGATGCAGTTAAGGTAGATCTTACTAGTCAAGAATTTCGATCTCTTGCTGTTAGTTCAGATGGAAAGTATCTTGCTGCTGGTGATTGTAAAGGAAACCTATATATATACAACCTTCAAACATCGGATTACACATGTTTTCAGGTAAATTATGGCACCTGAGTGTATTTAAAGTTATTGTGCAATAACACCGTATTTGAATGTATACTTTTATGTTCACGGTCATTTTTATCCTGTATATTGTTTCAGGGTGCTCATGATGCCGAGATTCTTACATTAAGCTTTACCTTGTCCACCCAATTTATCTCTGGGGATATTGCAAAAAGCAGTTACTTCCTTGCCTCTGGGGGACGGGATTGTATAATCCATCTCTATGATGTTGGAAGGTGGAGTTATGCGGTTTTATTGACTACCATAATTGGCTGGTTGTGCATTTTGATGACTATATGAGTGTGGGTTTGCAGAAATTTTGATCTTATTGGCAGCATTGATGACCATTCAGCTGCTGTGACTTCTATCAAAATTAGCAGCGACAATTGCAGGATTCTCAGCTGTAGTGCTGATAGGTATGCCACTAGAAGGTTTGGTATTACAAAACATTAACTGAATTTGAAACAAAATAAAATAATTGAATGGACTGTAACTTTTTCTGAACAATTGAATAACAGGAAACAGAAATTTTCCGTTGTAAGGTTCTGATTCTGTGTGGAAAAAGCTACAAATGAATTTGAACTTTACCAACCTCTTATGGCTCATTATTACAATTAGGAAATACTGTCTAGTAGTGCCTACCAATTGAAAGCATTACTGATGTCAAAAAGTACAGAAAATACATTCATTGAATAAACTAAAACATATTTAATTCTTCATTATTTTATTTGTCTACTCGATGACTCATCAATAATACCAATTGGTTGACTGGGTATGTACTTTTGTGGCAATCATGATTCAAGTGAAGGCCGCTTTTAATTGGTTTTTGCAGCCTACCTGCAAAATGCAGCTTTTAATTTCCTCTGTAATTAACATAATCCCTTTTTGTTACACAGTTTCCTGGTCCTTCATGATGTAGTAATAGGAGATAATGGTTATAAAATTTTGCGGCAACATCGTCAAAAGGCTTCACAATGTGGGACAGTCTATGACATGGCTGTGGACCTGACATGCGAGACTGTTGTCACAGTTGGGCAGGTAATGTACATGTTTTATATCAGTGATGCTCATTTCAAAGTTCAAGGGTGGGTTACACTGTCGTAGAGGACTTTCCTAGTAAATTCAAAAACATTAGGTTTGTGCGTGTGTCAAATTGATAAGAGATCAACACTCGTAATTTGTTGAATCAACACTTAGAGTTACTAATTTCATTACCATACTTGTAGGATAAGAAGATAAAGACATTTAACATGGCTACTCAGAGACTAATAAGGTCCTACAATGGTGATAAATTTTTTGGAGAACCTATAAAGGTGAGCTTCATTGTTTGAAAAGATTGCAGACATCATTCTTCTTTACAACAGCTAATAATGTTAACACTTTACAGGTTATAATGGATCCAAGCTGCACATATGTGGTCTGCTCATTCTCTAACAAGTCCATCTGCATATATGACTTTATGACTGGAGAGATGGTTGCCAAGGCCACGGGACATGCTGAAATTGTTACTGGTGTCATCTTTTTGCCTGATTGCAAGCATATAGTTTCAGTGAGATTCTTTCATGTTTAATGTTACACACACACATCAACACATACATGTATATGTTTTATCTATGTAGTATGTACATATGCATGTGTTATGTATGCACGAGTTTAATAATTATACACTGACAATGTTAATAAGTTTTAAAAAACTTGTTCATTCTGTGGCAAGATAGTATCTTGTTTACACTGTCAGATATTGTTATTAAATTCTCTCTCTCTCTCTCTCTCTATATATATATATATATATATATATATTAGGTAATTAGGTAACTGTATCTATATGCAATTCCAAAGTAAAGGATTTCTGATTTATTTATAGGCAATTTATTTTGCATACGTCAAACCATCTATTACTATACCATTAAAGCATGTTGTAGCAGAAACTAGAAAGGAAATATAGAGATCTCCCATGCATTTGTTTAAACATGTGCAACATTGACACACCTTGTTAATAATGGGAAACCAAAAGGTGTACCTGCTAACATTTAATCATTACTTCTGTGGTCAATAATTGTGTTCTGCTGTTTTTGATATTCACATAACAAAAACTGATTCTTAATTTGGTTTAATGACTTTGAATCTGTATCATAATTTCATGAAGTAGGACGACTGCATTCTTCTAATGTAAAGTGATATTTTGCATATAGTTTTTCTGTTGCCCAACAATGTCTGTTAACATGTTAGCTCTTTATTACAGTCTTGTCAACATAAAAAGGTCTTCACTATAATATCCTTTTACTTTTTATTTAATCTGGTCCATAATTTTTAAAAATCAGAACATCCAATGGTTACTATTCTGTGTGCATTAATGGACCATTTTTCAAATGGTCCTAGCTATACGTTACCTTCATTACATATAACTATATGGGTTGCGTTGTTTATAAACCAACCCCAGCATGCAAATCCAAACCAACCCATCATTTGTAGGCTGGGTTTGGTCAAAAACACTCAATCCATGAAATTACAGATTGACCTGACCTGAAAGACATCCCTGAAAAAAATAAGTACTAGAACTTTGAGAAATCTTCAGAAAATTGTGAAATTCTTTCAATGTGCATAAGACAAAATAAATGATGAGGAGCTGAGCTTATTCAAAATCTTTGGTTGCTTTGACAGTGCCTATGTCGGCTTACTTTGTTATAATGATAGAAAAGGAAAAGATGCTGCTGCACTCTCTTTTGTAACCATCAACAAATTTGTTATTAACTTATTCCATACTCAGGTAGATGGTGATGGTTGTGTTTTTGTATGGAAATTGCCCATTCCATTGTCTTCTAAAATATTGGAGAGAATAATGGAAAAAGGTAATCCATTGCCTTCAAGAGTTCCTGATCAGCCTCCTGCTTGTAGTTATCTATCATTTTGCAAAGAGGAGTGTCAGCACTACAAGATCAATCCTGAGGATGTGTGTTCATTAAGGAAAGAAACCCAAAATGGAAATGGAGTGCTTAATTCAGAAAGTAGTCATAGAGAAGCTTCATCTTTTAAATACAGTATTTCAAGACTTCCTAGATGGGCACAACCAAAAGGGACTGGCTGCAATGATGTCTGCAAGAATGTTAGTTACACTTCATCAGAGGTATCTGTACTCTGATTATTTCTTTTTCATTCTGAGAAACTACATTGTATTTAAATTCTGTCCCCTTACCCACAATTTCAAAACGCAGAAGCTTTTTTATGTCTATGAAATCATATTTGGAATCTGGATATCTATACATGAGTAGAGCTATATATGTATTGGTCAGCATGTTGAAGAACATAAACATCAAAATATGACACCAAATTAATTATCTGTGGTTAAACTGGCATTTATATTGAAATTCAATTTTGGTAATATACAAGAGAAAATTATTTCTTTCTAATTCATTGATCCCTCAATGACATTAGGTTAAGCTTGTTTACCTTGTTCATCCTCATTTGTAGAAGTTAAAATTCTAATAAACCCTTGTTGAAGCTTCTGATGTAAGGGTGTCATGATTTGAAAAATATGGAATCTATCGTAGTGGTGTCAAGCACACAATGCAGATTCCATACACAAAAAACCTCTCTTAGCTCCGTGATCACAACATATGGTGTTAGGATTTTGGTATGAAGTTGACTCTCTTATATCTCTTGCATTGATGATGATCAGGCATATTCTGCTTTATCCCCAGAAGTTCGAATACCATTGGATCATGCTTCATTATCGCCAGAGACTGTGGACTCTCAATGCTCTTCACGGTCTAGAGGTACTTTCAAGTAAGCATTGAGTCTCAATCTTAAATCATGAACTTTCGGTGGCATATCAATTCTTTGCTCACGAAACAACTAATTTCAGCAACACTGCTTTGGACAACCATTGGCGCTCTGTTTACACTGTTTGTATGGATGCACTTTCCTCCCCGGAGATGCATAATGTACTTGACACAAAGTTTCCAAAGATTCCCTCGAGTTTAGGTAAGTTGGACCCTCTTACTCGCATAATATTTCTCAATCTCACAGTTTTATATATGATATCACAGAAACCAAAATGTCAACAAAGCTCGATTTAGCTTTAATGTGAAGAATATGATTTTGATGGCAAAAGCTGTTGTAATGAACAAAAATGTTCTAGCTACACTGTTGAATGTGTATAGTTTTGAATGCACCTATAGGTAATAGGTATTTGGTATTGCATGCAGAGTGGCTGGCATAGTGTCTTAAAAACTGAACTGTGTTGCCCGTAGAGCTGTTTTGGACCATGAACTGGTTATATATCCCATTAGAACATTATCTGGTTCAACCAGAGTTTGATTTAATCATTGTCAAACCTCAAAATATAATTGATGGAACCAATCGAATCATATTTCGGAGGTGTCATTGCTTTGATAATTGATATCCGGCTCAGTTTTTAAAACGTTAGGTGGGCAAATTTTATATATTTGATTTGATTTGTAAACACTTGTACACAAACAATATATTGATATTGTATTTGTGTCTTATGCAAATGCTCATTAATTCTGTTTTTTCTTCTAAAATGAAAAAAAAAATACTAAACAAAAATACAAAATTACAATAGTAGAGGACCAGAATACATAAATAGTTTACCTTATGGAAATTGCATTTGCCTTATCTCCTCAAACCTTTAATTGACATGTTTAATTTAGGGGATGTATGGGTAAACAATTGTTTTTGGAATAGCTTTTGGTATAAATTTCAATAAGCACTTATGAGTGGGAGCTTATGTCATGAGCCATTTTTATATGCTCTTCTTAATACTTGTACAAGTGCTTAAGTCAGGAGATAAGTTCTTTTGCCCACTTATTGTATATTGTGTGAATGTGCCATGTGCATCATTGTCAATATGAGCAAATCAACATTTATTATCATTTAATTTAACTTAATACTCTGGGTTAAACATTTAATATAGCTGGAAATGGCCTTAATGTCCAGCCCTGCTGCTGCGGATACAAATCTCACTCAGTATTATTGGATACATGTGATCGGAGAATCATTAAACATTGTCTATTAAATTCATTAACTTTTCTCTTGTGACTTTGGCTCTTTGGATGGTTTGTTCCAATTTTGATACAAGGTTCTTGTGATCCTGATGAGCTTATAAATAAAATATGTTTCAATGTTATAAATGATGGCTTATTGCAGGACATGATAAGGTTTTGATCAATGAGGACCAGATCTCCTTTGAGCTTAGTAGCCGTAATGAGAAGATGGATCTTGTTTTGGACCAGCATGTTGATTGCAACAGTAGCGATTCTTCTTGGCATACTAAAGAAGTTTCTGATAGAAAAGCAGAGCAGTTATATTTAGATGAATCTGGAAGCATGTCAAAAACAACTCTGGAAGATAACTTGGACAATCTGCACTGTGAAGAAGACAGTGATATCTTTAAGCGGCATTTTGGCAGCCTATCAAGTACACACAAGGTTAATGCTGCATGCAATGACTATATTTAATATTCTAATTTGAGTTTATTATTTGGAAGAGTCGTGTTTCTAAAACATTGCATTATTTTCTTGATTTTGTTTGTTCTATTAAATTTAGAATATAGTTTTGGACTTTTCGTAATACAACTGGTTTATTATTTTAAATTTATTAAAAAGTTATCTTTGGCTTTGAAAATGTACCACTGCCACAGTTTTAAAAAAATGGCATTCTCAACTAGTGGATCAGATAAAGACCTGTCAGTTTTGGACATGCATTGCCAATAGAAAATAATTCTGAAGTATTTTAAAGCTGTGAATAGGATACAAGCACTAATTTCTTTACATAGACTACTCTAAACGGGTTTGATTAATGAGCCAAATACAATTATAATGAATTATTATAAATAATTACAAATATACATTTTTTACAACATTGCCTTACTGAGAAAGTCACCAAAAAGGCCCTGTTGATGATATTTATTAGTTATGATTTTCTTCCAATAAATTTTGCAACCCAAGGTTTTCCCTTTTCTAAATAAAAATGTGTTTACATTGAGCTTGGAAAATGAAAAAGATTGGTATCCTACTCGGTTTCCTGGATTATGGATGAAAGAAAAGTTAAGCATTAAAGCTGTAAAAATTAATTTATTGAAATAACGAAGTGTTCTTCATTGAGAACTGTTGTAGCAAAAATTTGTGATAAAGAAGTGTATCTAGACGGAATTGTCCTGACTTGCTTCATACTTATTACTTAAGGGAGTAAGATATCTTATAAGGTTTTCTTGAGCATATAAATGCTCTTTTTTAACGTGATGTTTTATCTGTACAGATGGTGTCTAGGAATTCATTAGTTAGAAAGTTATCTGCAAGATACACTGTGCAATGGGATTTTGCAGGGGACCGCAAGAAGTTATTTAGCAGTCCAGTCAGGAATATGACTGATAGCAAGAGCTCCAAAGAAGATGCAACTCATATTATAACAGAAAATAGATCCTTGCAGGTGATGGAAATCGAAGAAGTGAGAAATTCTTGTGAACAAGTATGTATGATCTACCGATTTATAAAACCATGTCCTTCCTTTTGCAATCAAAGTGCTTTGAAGAATATTAGGATTCATAGTTTGAACTTTGATTTATGGGGTATGTTTCATCAAAGCATGAGTCCACATAATAATACAGTGTTTATTTAGTCACTTTTCACGAGTCCATTAATACTTTTTAAGTGGACCTTTTCATTTTAATACTTCACAATGAAACTTTTTGAAAAGCCTGTAGTTTATGAAAAGTAGCCTTCCATGAATCACTTTACTCAATCTATGCTTCTCAAACTGTCTATTGTAGGACCTCAAGAATTCAGCACCAGGTTTAGCAGATTCAACATGTGAATTAATCAGCTACCCTGCCAAAGAAAATTCAACAAACAATCAGCCGGGGCAAGGCAGATATCAAAAGGAAGGCGGTTTTGAAGGGAGTGAACTGCAAGAAACCATAGCTGCATGCAAGAAAGCATTTGGTAGCTTGGATGCAGCAGCTGAGAGTGCTGTGCGATTATTTTCAGAATTAGAAAAGGGTTTAGGAGAAGAGGTTTCAAGTGATGGAGTTCAATTTATAAATGCTGCTGCTGAACTACTTCCACTAATTGTTGAGAAAGTAAATACTGTTGCTAGATTGGTTCAATGTAGGAAGAACAAACAGTAAGTGGGGAAGTAGATTAGGCATTCTAGAGTTAAACTAATTATTTGGTAGATTTACCAAAGGTTATTAGGACAAAATTTAGAAAATACCGAAAGATGGTACAGGCGTTCATTGAATATAATTCAGTCTCCTGCAGAATATATTAAAGATCCTTTGCTTAACAAGACGACACTTTATTTCAAGTTGATAAAGAACTAGTTTAAGTATTTAAATTCGGAATAAGCTTCTTATAGATCCCCTCTAATCACCTATTAACTATCCCTTCAAATTGGATCATATGCAGTCAAGACTACACCACAAAACATATTGTTTCCCACTGCTGTGACCACCTCCCTTGCACCCCCTCCAATAATTGATTCAAATTCAGATTTAGCTTGACATGGAGGGGAAACATGTTGGGAGCTCACAATTCAAGGAATGATAATTGAAATTACAACTTTAAACTGCTTCGCCACATAAGAATATAGACCATTTTTCTAAAAAATCACACTTTCGAATCAGATTTTTCAGAATGGATAAGTAGACCATAAAATAACTTTTCAAACAAATGCGTTAAGAAAGTTGATTTTTTTGAAAAAAAAATTATGCATTATAGAGTTGTCAAAATGGGCTGGATCAAATGGGAGAGGGCATTTTAATCACATGTAGGGGTGAGAATAGGTCAGGCCAGGCCAGGCTTTGAAAGGCCTGAGTCTGACCTACGATTTATTTTTCCGGCCTACAGCCTATCATAGGCTTTTTTTTTTGCCTAAGTCTGACCTTTTTAATAGTTTGGCCTGGCTTGGAAGCCTTTTTAAAAGACTTTTTAAACGAATTCATTATTGCTTCTTAAACAAATAAGAAACAACTACTATTGACTAATTGAACTGTTACCGAATATAAAACGACTACCAAATATAGAACTGCTACCGAATATGGAATGATTAGTAAGTGATTGCCTAATTGATAGAATTTAAAATAGAAAATAATATTATTAATGTAATAATAAAAAAATAATATTAATAAATAATAAATATATATAGGCCGACCTGTTAGGCCTAATAGACTTTTTTATAAGCCTGAGTCTGACCTATTTAAATAAATAGGCTTTAAAAACAGCTTGAGCCTAGCCTTTTTATTAAATAGGTCAGGTCATAAGTAGGTCAGGTCAGACCCCTACGGACGGCCTAGCCTATTCCCATCCCTACTCACATGTTAGTATAGATTGGTTCTTAAAAAAATATTGTTGGCTTTTGTACCCCTCAATTAATCTTATACCCCTCATTTAAAAATTTTATGTTTGAAATGTCCAAACTATCCTTAATAAAACTGTAAAAATTTAAAAGAATTTTTTTTTATCGGAAATTTCATGATAAATGAAATTTCCGGTAGTTATAAATGGAAAAAATTGTTTACCGGAAATTTCATTCAATGAAATTTCCGGTAGTTATAAATGAAATAAATTTTTTACCGGAAATTTTGGGATGAATGAAATTTCCAGTAGTTTTTCAAATTGAAATTTTCAAATTTTTGAAATATCCGGTAGTTATTATACTCAACCGGAAATATAAAAAATTTGGTATATTATTGAATTTAATTTATCAAAAAAATACATTAAATTAAAAAAAATACTATAAATTAACAAAAATACATTAAATTTAAATTTTATTATTTTTATCTATAAAAAAAGTTATTTTAATATAACAAGTTTTTAATTGTTTTTTATTTATTTAAAAAAAATCAAAACACTATTAATAAAAAAAATTAAATTGAAGAAAAAAAAAATCAAATGGTTGACTAAATGTGCCACAAACAAAACGTG